>JAJHUR010084522.1:0-10104 GCA_027495735.1 Lutjanus campechanus
TTTTTTTTTTTTCTTCTTTTTTTTCTTTCCGCTTTTCTTTATTGATGCTTTCACAGAAATTTGTAAGAAAAAACAGGCAGGAATATCAACCTATTTATGTCAAGAATAGATTCAGCTCAGCAGCTGAGTGGTTAAGCCCACCATTTGGTAGTGCATTGTTAAAGGGATAGTTCGGATTATTTGAAGTGGGGGGTTGCGTGAGGTACTTATGGATGGTCAGTGTATTACCTACAGTAGATGGCGGTTGGCACGGAAACCAAGCAACGTACTTCTGTAAACAGGGTCAGCAACAAAACTTATTCTAGCAGCTTAAAGGTTAAGTATGTGGAGGCTCTTGGTAGAAATTCTACAGTAGCCCAAGATGGACAAACCAGACAGTGGCTCTAGATCCGGCCTTCCACTTTTTGCAGCAGCCACCATTTTTTTCCCTACATGCTTGGCAGGCCTGCTGGTTGCAATCTGATATTTCACCACTAGGTGCCACTAAATCATACACACTGGTCCTTTAAATAAAAACTTACCAAAAACATTCAATATCATTTTAAGTGCATGCTATAAACCGCTTTACTTATTTGAGATACGCTTTTAAATAAGCCAAATAGTGCTCTCTCCAAAGCCAACCAAACTCCATAGGCAAATTTAGTCATTTAAGCTTGCAGATCATCAGAGTTGCTGGTCTACTGTGGCCTCAGTTGATTAGTTTGTGTAACTTTGGTGAATCCCAGCTAACTCTTTAAAACACTGAAGTCACATAATAACACAAACAGCCTAACCAATAAAACCAGCAGTAAACCAGCAACTTTTGTGTTCTGCAAGGTAAAATTACTGATTTTTTCCATGGAGTTTGGTTGGATTGGGGAGAGTCATATTTGGCTTATATAATGCTGTTTTCCTGTCAGAAAAGGATGTCTGGCAGCACAGTAAAGCTGTGAAAATATTCTTAATATTCAGTACTGTTAAACTGATAGTGGTTTTTTTAGGTAGGCCCTTTTTATGTGGCCAAAATTCTTTTTCTGTCGCAGCACAATGCCAGAAACTGTCTGCTTTTCCAAATGTTAATCGCACCATCAGCCCGGTTGGCACACCATCTACTTTAGGTAATAGACCGACTATCAATAAGCACCTCATACAACCCCACCTCAATTCATCTGAGCTATCTATTCTATACTATGGCAGTATAGCATATAAGCTTCGGTTTGTGGCCTCATATAGCAGGTTTCCTTCCTCCATATGATGTTTTCCTTATACAACAAACGGCTGCTGCAATATTAAGAAAACATCTGTCCCTCTTTGAGTTCAATATCACAAAGTTCATTACATTTAGAGATCTCCCTGGTGCATCACCAGCCACATACACACACACACAGACAGACATATATACAGAGATAGGTAGCTAAACCACCCCCCACTGTTGTCATGGAGAACACGTTTCGCCTTTGCCTCTGTAAAGAATAATAATGCCTGCAAATCTATTGCAATGCAAAAGTAATAAAAGAGCCATTGTGAGCAGTGCTGTGTGTGTGTGTGCACATGTAGAATACTCATATACATGTTTCTTTTGTATGTGCATGTGAGTTTATGTGTTTAGCGTGTTTATGGGAGATAACGCGGAGCCCGAGACGGGGTGTAAGCAGAGAATAGGGCCTTTGTTGCGGCGTTAGCTTCTCATTACAGAGTCGGGGTGACCCCCAGAACCCCCGCTAGACAGGCCGTCTGTGTGTCACTTCCTGTCTAAGCCTGCCGAGCTATGCCATTGGCAGGCTATTGTTCCTGGGAGAGCGTGATAGGATCAGGGAATGTGTCCTAATGTTTGCAGATTGGCTTGCCGGAGCAACAATTACACTTGGAGAACGCTCCCAACGGGGGAACTGGGGAGATAAGAGCCTGGGTGTGGAAGAGGGTGAAAAAGGCTCTGTGTGTTCCTCTGTGGATGTATGCGTGTGTGTGTGGGTGGGTGTGTGTGTGCGCCAAATGCAGCAGTGATGATCTTTTATTGTTTTAATAGCTTACCCATGTGGTCCCACTCGCATTGAGAATCCACAATGGAGAAGTTTTTCCAATTTCCTCCTAACTGACGGCCTAAATTGCTTTCTTTGTTTTACTGTTCATTTGTTGCTCATCACATCTTCATACAGAGAAACAAGGTAAATGAAGGAGCGTCCTCTGAGTCACTGCTGAAGGGAGTGTACCATTTACTGCGGATTTATACGGTCTGACGCCAGCCTGCCATGCAAATACTGATTATTTTCACTGTCGATTGTTCTGTCAGTCATTATTTCAATTAATCGATTAGTTGTTTGGTGCAGAAAATGATGAAAAATGTTGATCACCGTTCTCTAAAGCACAAGCTGACATTCTGACATATCTTGTTTTATCCACAGTTCAAATATATTCAGTTTACTGTCACAGGGGTCACAGAGAGGCCCTCTGCTGCTGCCAGAGGAGTGCTGACTAAGATTACAAATTGCGAATGTTAGTGTGTCTGTTTAGAGCACTTATGATGGTAAAAAAACAAAAAAAAACAACAACCCAAACTCATTTACATTTTTTGAGATTCTAAAACTCAAAGATTCAAGTCTGAGTTGGGTTCAAAACTCAAACATCTACTGCAGCAAGTTACCTTGAAATTGTGAGTTATCTCAACTGTTTTTTTTTTTTTACAGTGTAGTTTTAACTCTGGGTGAGGTGGCTGTTACATCTCCTAACTCCAGCTGTATTTTTCCTATTTTTTTAGCGTACCTTATGTTGAATGTCTTTAAGGGACTGACGTAGCTGAGAGATGCTTCCTGGCTCTCATTCCATGCTGCTTGCCACAATATGTTATTTTATTTTATTTTACACAACCATCTGGTGACCACTGGAAGTTGTCTCACGAACCCCTTGTGGGTCCCGACCTCTAGTTTGAGAACCACTGTCATAGAGGACTAAAGAAACCAGAAAATATTCACATTTGAGAAGCTGCAATCAGATAATTTGGACATCTCTTTATTTAGAAAATACTCAAAGCAATTAATTAATAATGAAAATAGTTAATTTAAGACAAATGTAGAAATGCATCAGATTCTTAAAACTGAATTTTCTGATCTGTTCCTGTATTTTGTCTAATTTGCAATGACTAACTGTACCCCACCCTTCTGTGTCTCCGTCTGTGTCGCAGCACAAGAGTGTGGAGGCGTCTTCGATGCCAGCGAGGCGGGTTACATCACCTCCCCTGGTTATCCTCTGGAGTACCCGCCTCATCAGAACTGTCACTGGATCATCACGGCGCCGGAGCCCTCGCAGCGCATCGTCCTCAACTTCAACCCGCACTTTGAGATCGAGAGGCTGGACTGCAAGTAAGACGGGGTTGGGGGGGCAACGCGGGAGAGGGCGGAGCCATGTCATGATGGTGACGTCTATAGATCTTTACTGTCAGAGTTAAATTGCTTCATGGTGTGTTATTATTCTGGCTCACTGATGATTTGTGTTGACGTTTTCATTAGTATGCTGCAACTGCATTTGTATCTCAAATAAGTCATTTCCTGATTTTTTACATACTATTATAAATCAGTGCCGGCGGTTTGGCCTGATCCCAACTCGTTGGAACATTTTCCACATTCTGACCACAACAGGTCAATCGCGAAGGAAATTTTAATTGTAGATACAAGCATTCTGCAAAAACGCAGACCATTAAGTGGACTGTGGTTTCTCTTTTTGTGAAATAATTATTTACTGAGAGAACAGCCAGCGCATAAGGCTCTTTTCAGCACCATTCACACCATTACACACATTATGTCCTGGATGCTGCCCAGTACGACCACAGACTTAATATTTGGCCTTCTGCGGAGCAATTAGCTGGGTTGAATTCCTTGCTCAAGGGCACATCAGCTGCACGTAACCTCGACAGTTCAGAGAGCAGAGGATGTTGCTCATTTTTGTTTCCGCATCCCCAGTTTGTCGACCTCATTCTCACGATGGTGCACACTGAGAAATAAAAGTGCCAGCTAGAACCATATAGGGGTTCTTCAGCTTGTCATTAACAGAGGGCGCTGCACAATGCGCAGCAACCTGTAGAACATGACACGCCCATTTTGGTTCCTAAGGAAAATCCGCACTTTTTTGGTGCCAGCTGGGAAACAACTTTTCGGGTTCCAGAGCAATTTTTTTTGGCCTAAATGCCCCAAACAGTTCAAAATCAGGTGCTTGAACCAGAACGGTGCCAGTTTCATATTGGCAGAAAAGGCCTCAGTGAGAGGTTCTACAGAGAACCCTTCTATGGCATAATGGTTCCACCCAGAACCCTCTCTATTTAGAACCTTTTCCCCTTCTAAGGGTTCTAACAAGAAGCCACCCAGGATAATCTACCATGGATGCTTTTATTTTCCCAGGTTTTCATGTAGAATCCAAAGAGGGTGTTCTGCTTTCGTACTCCAAGGTTTTCATCTAGAACCAACCCAGGAGGTTCTACCAAGAACTCTTTTATACTCTTATGTTTTTATATAGAAACCACCCAGGGTGTTCCACCAAGAACCTGTTTTTATTCTGAGGGCTTAATCTAGAACACACCCAGGGTGATCTAAAAATACATTTTATAAGGATTCCAACTATAACTCTCCAGTCTGCCAAGGGTTCTCTGAAGAACCATACTGTTCACCCATGTTTTCAACAAACCTTGAAGGGCTCTTTGTTCCAAAAAGGGGCTTTTCGTTCGTTCCCTTGTCTTACAAAGAATGCTTGATGAACCGTTTCCTCAAAGAAGAAGTTTCCTTCTGAAGCAAGTGGTCCCAGGTAGAACCTCAGGAGGAACCCTTTTGGACCCCTTATTTCTAAGAGTGTGGGTACAGACAAAATAAAGACCGAATGGAAAGAATGATGCAGATGGTTCAATAATTAGTCCGTGTGTTTCTTCAACTGGTTGTATGACAAAAACGCCAGCAGATATTTTTGTTTTTTATTCAGCTTGGAACCAGATGATTGAAGTTTTCTTCTTCTTTTTTTTTTACATGCTGAAGAACAACACATTGTTTGGAAAGTTTTGAGAATCATTTCTGCGTCTATCTATGTGACATTATCAGGAATGTCCGGCCGTAATCCCCCCTTTCCATCTGATAATCAAAATGCCAAGCAGCATTTGAAAATCCGTGCGTACGTGTGTGTTTGGACGTGGAGGGCAGATAGTATGTGGGAAAGAGAGCAGGGAGCAGATAGGATGAACTGAACAGAAACGTGATGTAATTTGAAGTTTTGTTCGGAGGGGGAGAATAAACAGAAGAGGAGAATGAGGCCCAGCTGTTAGTCTGGATATGACTGCGTTGGTCAGTTTCCTTTCTCAGAGACATGAATAATCCAAATCATATGGTCTTCTATTGTCTTTGACCTCAGAGGAAGGAGGGAGAAGTCACGGTTTCCACTGTTTAATCCACTTTTATACAACCGAGTCGGGGGGGGGGGACTTTCTCATTGTCCGTTTGGTCTGTTTAAAGTGAACACAGACAAGATTTATCAGGGTAGTCTCTGCAATTATAACCATTTATTTCTTTTTTCCCTCCTCCGTCCCCTCCCTTCTCTCTGTAAATTGAAGAATTAATAATCCTAGATGGCTGTTTTTGCATTGTTACACTGACAAAGCACTTTGTCTGGCCAGGAGAGAAATGTAACTTTCATGAGGACATCAATGGCTGCCTCGGTGAAAGGGGTTTTGTAATGATTGTCGGCTCTATTCACACAGTCGTGTCACGTTGCGGCGAACTGGAAATGCTATTTTGATGTCTCGGCTTTGTGTCTCCAGGTTTCTGTCGCTTTTGTCAAAGGCAACCAAAAAAAAAAAAAAAGAAACGTTGCATAATTATCTCCCTCGCAATATGTTTCTCAGTAATAACGCTTTTACACCAGCGTCACAGTGTCAACACTGCAGCACACACTGGACTTCCCCGCCGTAGTGGAGCAGAGAGGAACGGCTCAGCTGTTGATAAGCAGTGTGTCAAGCAGTTTCTCACAGCCCAAGGCGTGCAGGGCAGGAGGAGGCCGAGGGAGGAGGAAGAGAAAACTCAAATGCCTCCTCTTTTTCTCCTCTCCGCTGAGGGTTTTATTGAGATGGGTTTTTTTTTTTTACGCTCGCCTGGAGGGACGGAGGCCTTGGCCTGCCCTCTAACACACACTCCCACTCAATCTGCCTTCATCCTGTATGTATGAGTGTGTGTGTGTCAGGGAGCGTGGGTGGGAAAAAGCCTGTACATGTGAGTAACTCTACAAGCATGCAAGAGTGAGAGTTTGGAAGACTACACTCTGAGAAATAGGGGTGCTAACTAGAACCATGTGAGGTTCTGCTGGGCGCCAACTGGTGAACCAGCCCAAATTCCTGCCGAGTGGAACCATTGTAATGAAAGAAGTCATCAACAGAGGGCGCTGCATGGTGTACAACAACCTGTGCTATAAGACACGCCCACTTTGGTTCCTGAGGACAATCTTCCACTTTTTGGTTCCAGTTCAGAACCAACTTTTCAGGTTCTGAACCAATTTATTTTTGGTGGAAATGCCCTGAGCTTGAGCTACCAGCAACCCAACATCAAGGGTTCTACCCAGAACCATCTGTGACAGATTCTACCCAGAACCTATGAGAGGTTCTACAGAGAAGCCTTCTCTGGTGTAATGGTTTCACCAACAGAAGCTTTCCACCTTCTAAGGGTGCTAACAAGAACCCATCCAGAGGGTACTCGCAAGAACTCTTTTCTAATCCAAGCTTTTCATTTAGAAAACCACCTGTCCACCTGGAACCCTTTCAGAGTGTTTTACCTAGACCCCAACATAAACTAGAACCATCTGTAAAAAGGTTCTACCCAAAACCCCCTATGAGAGACGGAGAACCACTCTATGGTATACTTGTTCCACCCAGAGCCTCTCCACTTTTTAAAGGTGCTAACGAGAACCTGCCCAGGGGTTACTACCAACAACCCTTTTAAGTTTGATGGTTTCCATCTAGAACCCACCCAGGGGTTACTACTGAGAACCCTTTTATAATCTAAGGGTGTCATCTCGAACCCATGCAGGGGGTTCTACTGAGAACCCTATTTACCTTCCTTTAGTCTTTTGTGGGTTCTTGGAAGAACCATCTTCTGTTTTGCAGACAAGGCAAAAATGACTAAATCCCATTTATTGATGTTATCCTTGAAGAACTCTTTCTTCCAGAAAGGGTCTTTTGATAAAAAATGGTTCTTAATGGAACCTGTAGGCTTTCAAAGAACTGTTGATGAAAGCCTTTCCTCAAAAAAGGGTTCCTCAGAAGGAAGTGGTTCTGGGTAGAACCTCAGCCTTTCAGAAAGCCTTTATTTCTCAGAGTGTAACCGCGCCACTTCCCTCTTCCCTCCATGCAGTGATAACCAACATTTTAGAGGCCCATTAGCAAAATCGGGGATCACGCCAACATTTATTTATGCATAACCTCTAACGCTAATGTGTTTGCCCTTCTGTGTTTCATGGAGGATGCATTTCCCTCTGAGGCACTGAAATAGCAGCAGAAATAAGTGGGAAAAAGCCAAAGTACAGCTCGATATTCCTGCTCTCTCCGTCCTGTGCCATGCTTTTTACCCGGATTGATCCGAGCCCTGTAGCTCCGTTACGGGTAGCTTCCTTTTTTTTTTTGCCTGTATGATTAGGCACAGCAGTGTGAGCGAGCATGAGAGTAGATTTTTGCATGTTTTCACGGTTCTCCTCGGCGAGGTTATGGCGAGGGGAGCCGCGGGGCTGCAGAGGTGGAGGGCGCTCACCATCTCGGTCAAGGCTTGAAAATCTGCGTGACAGCTGGGATTACAGAGACGGCAGCAGAGCAAACCAGAGCTGTGTGGTACCTGAAAGACGCAGAGCTATGTGGTCTAGACTGCTGATCAAGGAAACACAGAAAGAAGAAAAACGTATAGACGACAGCGTGGTGTAAAGATTTTAAATGGACATATGTTTTCAGTGGACACGCTTAAAGGGACAGTTTGGACTTTTTCAAGTGGGGTTGTATGAGGTACTTTTTGATAGTCGGTGTAATAGCTACAGTAATAATACTGACAATAAAAAATAAGCTTTATTCATTCATTTCAAAAGAAAGTAACAACGGGCAACAAGCCTTTTTTGATGGGAAACCAGACAAATCTCGCTCTCTTCAAACCAACCAAACTCCATAGACGAAATCTGTAATTTTACCTCACAGAAACCTTGAGTTGCTGGTCTACCACTGACTTAATCTGTTAGTTTGCTTGAATTACTGTGTAACTTCAGTGTTTTAAAAGGTTAGGTTGGATTAATAATAACACAAACATACTAACCAATCGAGGCAGCCGTAGATCAGCAACCACCATGTCCTGAAAGGTAAAATTGCAGATTTTTCCTATGGAGTTTGGTTGATTTTCTCAAATGGATTACTTTTTTAGTTAAAGGCATGATATGGTTGCATGGTTGCATTAAAATAAATAAAAACAACTAGAACTATGTTATGTATTCTGTTGGATTGTGTACTGACGTTATAACCCAGAGCTTTGTGAAGTAAAATGCATCTACTATAGGTAACCACACCGACTATTGATAAGTAACTCATACAACCTGACATCAATTAATCCTAACTATCCCTTTGAAAACACATGCACGCACACTCTTAGGCATGCAACCTGTCGGTGTAAGAGCGCTCATCAGCCATCATATCCCCCCTTGGGCACTTCAGGCCCTTATAAAACTGAGAAAAGTGCTTGGTCAGCCCAGGCGAAGGGTCTGAACTCTGGCTAATATCCCCGGCCAGCTGCTGATTTTTCCCTCAGTGGGTTCAAACAGTCAGTACTCAACTCACGACGATGTAACGCGGCCAAACCGCCGCTCCACTGCAGCAATCAAATCGGCAGCTTTATGCAGGCGCTCCATGTCTGAGGTGGCACTTTAATTCAGGATTTCATTTCAAGGGGAGTCCGGCCGCGTGCCAAATAGCTCTTACCTCCAGGTTGCCAGCCGATTGATGTGAACTAAATGTAATAAAGGCTAGATGAAATATCAGGCCCATATCTCTAATGCAATCTGCCATCACCAAGCCCCAGGATGCTACACAGTGATATACCAGGAGCTGCAGGAGGAGGAGGAGGAGGAGAGAGGAGGAGGTGGAGAAGATTCTCCCTCCCCCTCTTTCTCTTTTTTCCCTTTCTTTTTCTGTTTCTCTCCGGCTCTCTTTCTCTTTCGCTTCATCTTCCACCCTCCCTTTCTTGATCCATCTCTTTCCTCCCTTTGTTCTTTCATTCTCCCTCTCCTCTAGCCCGAGGAGGAGCTGTTTTATTTTTACACACTTGAATTAAACATTGAAACAGGCAGAATCACACACACACACTCACACACCATAAAACTGGAGTCATTCAGGAAGATCCATTTCTTCCACCTTTGTGGTTTTTATTTTCTCACTTTTTATTTGGTTATTTGTTATTGAACGCAGCCCGAGGTGGGAGGATTTCATGATATAACTTTATAACTTCACACACACACTGACGTCTACCAGCACATAGCAACAACTCTTCTGTTTGCACGTGTGTGTGTGTGTGCATGATATCACCCTCTCACTAATACCCAGAGGGGGAGCAGAGAGGTGTGGGATCAATGTCTGTATTCCGCCCGTAATGGAAAATCGATAGATGATCAGCAATGGCCGGAGGGATGGAGAGACGGAGGTGAAGAGGAGGAGGAGGTTGATGGTTAAGGATGAAAGCAGAGACAGATGAGTTGCCAGAGGTCATGACTAAAGGGAGTTGTTCAGCTTCTGATCGGTCAATATCTGGCGCAGGGCCGGCGTTCAGGACAAGATCACGGTCATCAGCGTGCAGCGGTCAGGACTGTTACAGTTGCTATAATGATGATATAATAAGTAACAGGTGTGATTAAATATAAAATTACAGTGTTATCAACCGTTTCTAATGCTTTCTTTGATCGATTGCTCATGCCTGCGTGGATGAACAGGCCCGAGACTCTGTGTGAAGTGACTGTTAACATTTCTTTAAATCATGCAACTAAAAAGAGACATAAAATAACCACAAAGAGACACAAAACGACATAAATGAGGCACAAAATTACAACAAAAACACAATAAGACCCACAAAATTAGCTCAAAGTGGC
>JAJHUR010084523.1:0-11553 GCA_027495735.1 Lutjanus campechanus
CAGTCGACACACACTGTGATGAATATGTCCTGATATGACTTTAGTGTGGATGTGGACGACGGTACAAGAGAAGGTTATACACCTTTAATGTTCTCTGAAATCTTAAAAAGATCAAAGTCCTGATTCTTAAAATGCAGAGCCTCTCTCTGTCTGACACTTCACTTCTCTTTTGTGGGAATCATGCAAATCTGTATAAGCATGCCTTGAATATGCTGCAGGGAAGCATCATAATCCTGACAGCAGGACCACAGCAGGACAGTTCCTGTCCAGTAGCCACATGCTCAGCATATGATTGAACATGTGGCACCTAAAACCATTGGGGAAAAAAATACCAGTGAACTATTTCAGTGCTCAAATTCTCACTGTAATTGCATCTTTGTTTCACTTGATCTAATTATTACATCTCTCAAAGGATTTTCTGAATTGCCTTCAAAACGTTTGTTACCTTAAATTGTCTCGATGATTTTATGATGATATATGAAATGACGATGAAATGTAAAAAGGCAGAGCACGATTTTGTGTGGTTTAAATCTCATCACTTCCAGACAGCTGTAGTGTTCACTCTAGTTTTGTAATGTAGCAGAGAAGCACAGCTGTGCTTTTTTCCCCGCTAGTGGCAGCTCGAATTTACACTAAATCTGACTTGACATGAGCACAGCATAAGGGCCAGGCTGGCAACAGAGGTGAGGTTAATCGCCCTCACAGAGTGAGAGAACAACTGTGTAATGTAAGGTCACAGGTGTTGGTCGACTCATGAGGCTGTTCGCCTGCAGCTACAGCAGGACAATCAGCAGCAGCTCACCTTGCGGGCACAGAGTGCCTCAGAGTTCAGTGTGTTGATGAGGGATCGAACCCTGACGGACAGAGGGTTCTCGAGAACTGGCAGCTTGGTCTGAAAGAAAGCATACACATATAATTAGAAAGGAACCAGGGTGTCCTTAGAGGCTTTAGGTTAAATCAGTTAAATTTGCTAAATCTCTTTTTGATGAGGCCTTGTGTGCTGTATATGTATACCTACATCCATCTAACCTCTTACCTCTCCAGAAGGCAGGGACGAGAAGCAGCTGGTGTTGAAGAGCTCGACCAGGGTGCATGCTGGGACTTGGGTGCCCACCCACAGCAGCAGGGTGAGGGGTGCGTGAACCAGATACAGACCTCTGGGCTCCAGGCTGGCGGCACAGCAGCGCAGCGCCTCCTCTGGGACTGGCGAGTCAGAGCTGTCAACTGACAGCGGCTGCAGGTGACAAATGAGTGAAAATTTACTGACATGATTGTCAGGGGCAGGGTTAAAGATGTTGCTCAAAACAAACAGACTGGTGGGACTGACCAGAGGCAGCAGCAGAGGGTAGAAGTGTGTGGAGGTGCTGCAGGTGTCCATGCCAAGGATCCGGCAGCGCTGCTGCAGCCGCTGGTGGACGGAGCTCCTCAGGCCCGGCAGCAGCACCTCGCTCTTCCTCAGACTGTTGATGTAAACAGGAAGAGCTCGCAGGTACTGAGGGAGGACCAGCTACAGGACACACACAGAGTACAGTACACACAGTCAAAAAGATTAAATTAAGTCATGTTGCAGTTTGGTTTTGCACAGTGAATATAAAGATAGAGACAGATATAACAAGAGAAAGATGATGATGCCTCACGGTAAACTTGATTTGTAAAGGAAAAAAGAATACAGGTGTTGGGCTGTTAAGACAAAAAACTTAATAATGGACTAAAGTAAACACTAAAATAAGTCCCTCAGATTTTTCTAGAAACTGAAACAGCCTTTACTAGCATTTATAACTTTGAAGTGTATTTTAAGTTTCCAAACCTCACCTGTCCAGCAGATACTGAAGCAGAGCAGCAGTGTTTGCGGTAGGACGCCAACGCTTCTGTTACCTCCGTCTGCAGTTCCTCCCTCAGCTCCTGTAGAGGGCGCTCCAACACTGCACAGTAAACTGCACAGAACCACCAAAATACAAATTAATGTCATCTAATGTGACATTTTAAAGTTAAAAGATTTTCTTTGTACTTTTTAAATTTTGTGAGTTACTGTAAACAAATTAGGGTTGCAAATTTTGTACATTTTCCTTCACCAATAGTTGAAAACAATCGATTAATCATTTAAAATTACTAAGCTGCAAAATGCACATTTTTTCTCAATTTTTTCCTCATTGCCATCTTTTTTGTTTTGATTTTCTCTCATTTTAAGCTTAAGTTTAAATGTCCTTGTTGAACAAATGCCTCCACCAGACAAAATAATGTCAAATGTGCTGCAATTACTGACATTTCTACACTATTGATTCATTATCAATGAATACATTTTTGATGAGTTAATTTCCTAGCAGTGATTAACAGATTAATGACTATCATTAACACCCCTAAAACAAATAATACCATAACTAAGAAGGCAGCTTCAAAAGGCATTTGTCTGCATTCTACATCATGGTATATTTAAATGGGGATCTACTGAATTTGGCATTTCAGTCTTTTTTGTTTCTGTCTTTTGTTACCTAAATTAAACTATCAGTGACAATAACACCATCTCAGCTATGAGGAAATCTAAAATCATGTTGATCACCTGTCCTATTTGTTTACAGATTGCATAATAAAGGCATCAATATCAATTTGACAGTGACAATTTGATGTTTAACAGCACTGGATGTTTTTATGACATAATACTGATACTTTGCAAACTTGTGCACTGATATAATAATTAGTTATTTACAACACAACGTATGCTGCATTTCATTTTCCTTACAGTATAATGAATAAAATACAGTATAAGATTCTCACTCTTTTTGCAGTAGAAGGTGAGTAATGTCTGGGCCTGGTACTGCCGGAAAGCGTCCTGTAGGTGACGTGAGCATCGCAGTGTCAGAGTGTGGACCCTGGTCCTCCTGTCTCCTGACTGGGTGCTGTAGGACAATGCAGCCTGACAAACAGGGGGAGAGAGGAGGGTTATGATCGAAAATGAGCAAGTTTAACAGAATGAGTATCTGTTAAATTAACAGAAACTACTTTATAACGACTGATAAAATTCTCATTTTTTGTCTCATTTATAAAATCATAAAAATATTAAATAAAATGTATTTAAAATGAGGTAACAATTCAATTAAAACTCTACATGATTTGTATGACTTTAAAAACAACAAAAGTTACAGGTCTGTAAATTCAACCCATTTCTCATCTAAATCGATAATCATGAATATAAACCCACCTGCATGGCGACACCTCTTGTCTCGTCCAGAGCTCTGGTGTGTGCGAGCTCCACAGCTAGTGTTGTTTGCCAATCGAGAGTTGCCATGGTGACGTGGCCGGGGCTAGGCCCAGGGATAAAAAGTCCATAACAGCCGGACACACGCAAATCTGGAAAGAGACGTACAAATATTGGAATCGCAGGTATTTTTAAAGGACACTGCCTGAGTAACCACACACACACAGAAAAATCTCTCACCTTTGCTGACAAAAATCCTGAGCTCAGCCTTGTAGCCTGTGTCCGTCTCTATAATCCTCTTTAGATCAGCGCTGAAACGCTCTCTGTCCAATTCTCCCTGCAGTCAGAATAAAAAGAAAATACCAGTTTACAATGGGACCTCAGACTCATCTGCATGGTTAGCACGTTCCAGTCATCAGTTCACCTACATGCAACTAAAACACTTCTTCCGTGTTTCTCTATCGGCTGCTTCGAAGTGCAGCAATTTGGTACATGATTAGGTTCAATCATTTATCAAATAGTGGACAGCAACTCTTTGCATTAGCTGTCAGTTCTATATTTTCTACTTTTAAACATCCTACAAAACAGGTATTTTTGCTTTTTTGACTAAGCTAAGCTAACTGGCTGCAGCCTGTAAGGGTTAGAGTTAGGTATGGGGTTAGGATAAGATATGAAAGTGGTAGCAATCTTCTCATCTCATGCAGGACTACTTTTCATTAACATGCACAATATTACTGTTCATTATTATTAGCATGTACAATATTACATTTAACATCAGGTGGAATTTTACATTCATTATCTGATACAATGTAAATTTTCATTACCTCTTGATGCCAATGTCAATATTATTTGCCAGTACTACTTTTTTCTTTTAAGTTTTTAAATTTCACACAATTTACAGTGGTATAATAAATGCCAGGAGCTGTTGATTTACCTGCAGGTGGCCGTAGGTGTGCAGAGCTCCACCTGTTAGATATGGAATGTGTCCCGGCCAAGCCCCGCCCACATCTTGTTGGGAGAGAACAAACAGGTGAACGCCGCAGCCCTGACTGACGCACTCCTTGGCCAACGAGATAGCCAGCTCTGACGGCTGAAAGATGGACTGGAAACAACAAAAGAGGAGGGAATTAATGCAACCATAAAACCATGAAGCTCTCTTCATAATCGATGTTGCTTTATCCCAAGGTTAACCTTAAGGGCACTTAAGCACAGTGTGGGTGTGTGTCTGAGTGTTACGTACTTTTGGTTTGTTTAAGCCAAAGAACCCTGAGGATGAGTTTTTGTGTGCCATCTCAATCAGAGGGGCAGTATGGAAGATCAGCAGCTTGCCTGGGCAATTCAGGGCCTAGAAACAAACAAAACTTAAATCATACCAGGTCACTGTCAATAGTAAAGTTGTTGAGAGAGGATGTAGATAATGTGGTTAAGTAAGATCTATACCACTGATCAATGACATTTCAAAAGAATCAGGGTTGTTGTCCCTCCTTATGCAGCCACATTAAACATAGAACAAGCTTACAGTAAACTCTGTGCAGTGATGACTGACCTGCAGTACTGCTAGTCCTGCTTTGACAGGCAACTCCATGGGAACTCCGCTAGAATCATCACACTCTGGACTAAACTGAGGAATAAGCTGCAACACACTGCACACACAAAGACAACAGACAGATAATGATCAGTTACACCAAAAAAGACCAAAGTGATGAAGTTATTTTTAGCAAAGTAGCAACAAAATGTCACTTTGCCACTTTTAATGGCTTCATAAAACCAGGCTATAAATTTTACTTCATCGTGATCTCTAAATATAAATGTTATCTTTGAAGGACAGAGCACATTAAATTAACAATCCATACTTTCAATAGCTCACAAAATTTTGTGGTTTTAAGATGTACGAGGTGTCATTATCTACTAAATTACTGACCACAGTTTGCTGATCTGTCAGCTTCCAGCTGCTGGACTGAATAGTTTCTCGGTGGATGCTTTCCAGATTAAATTCTAAAAGCAAAAACTGAGCTAACTTTCATTTTATGTTCATGTTCTATATGGCTGTTCCCTGATAGTCGAGATTTTTCCAGTCGAGAAGTCTTCTTTTGCCCTTTGTGAGACAGCTTGCATTAAAATAACAGGATAAAACAGTGCAAAAATGCACAGGGAGAACATTTCACTGAGGGATAAAAGGGAATCATAAATATAGTTTCATGTTAACCAGCACTTATTAAAAAAAATCTATGTGACAACATGTTATTTTTACTTATTTTTTAGTTCTTGTTTTGTTCTAGCTTTAGCTCAGTTAAAAATAGAAAGAAAATATGATTTGTGAGAGTGACATATGAAACTACAGTATGAGCAGAGTCATGTGCACAATGTATTACCTCTACCATTTCAGTTCAGTATACAGACTTTGCGAAATATATCGGACAAAATGTTCAGTCACCACATCTGTTACCTGTTGATACCGTCTATGCAGTCTCTCAGAGGCACCAGAAGCCCCTCCCTCACAGGAAGCTGCAGGTCTTCTGTGTCTGTGATGACCAGCATGTGTGGGCGGGACAGAGCGGGACTGAGGTCGTACAGGTGGATCCTGCTGTCATACGTCATCAAACCAACACGGACGTCGGACAAGGACTCACCATCCTCCCTACAAGAATAAGATGAAGCTTTAATAGAAAATGTAATTGTCACCGTATAAGTACAATGATTTGGAGCAGCTCCTATAATAGAATTAAAAAACTATACAAAATATGGACATATATAGATACCATACTGTGTAAAAAACTAAATATAAAACAGATGAATGATATCGTTGGGAGCAAGTGAGCCGGATTTCACAGAACAGATTATTGCACTTGAGGGATGTTGCATGAACAGATGCTGCACTTGAAAACATATTGTTGTGAAAGAAAGAATGAGTGTGTGTGTGCATATATAGTTGGGTGGGTGTGTGTTTTACCTCTTCAGAGAGGAGAGCAGAGTGAGTATTTGTTGTGTTGCAAACTCCAGATGTCCTCCTCTCAGTGCTGTGGCAGACACATCTATGGCAAGAAGCAGTGCAGCAGGTTCACCCTGAGATGAAGAACAACACATCTTCACATTGCAGAGAGCAGAATGAGCAAACGTTTGTGTTACTGTGTGATAAATGTCCATTAAAGGTCCAGTGTGTAAGATTTAAAGGGATTTATTCTGAGGCAGAAACTGGATCCCCCATTAGATGTAGCAGAAGCAGCAGCTATTCTTCCTGGGGTCCATGTTTCTACATTTCTACATGTTTGCACAAGTTTTGCGGCAACCACTGTTGTCCTACACGTATGGAAAGGGAGAGTGAGTTGACTTGTTTGCAATCTGTAAGCTCTCCACTTGATGCCACTAAATCCTGCACACTGGACCTTTAACCAATAAATTAGTTCAATGATATCAGGTTACAGAAATCCTCACACATTTCAAAACTAATCAAACTTAATGACCCAAACTACTGCATTTCTATGTTGGATGCTTCAGCATGACTGTACTGGGAAGCGTGTGTCTTACATATTCAATATCCAGACTGCTGCTCCCCTCCACACACACACACACACACACATCAACTATATGTTTGACAAAGCCCACATTCAAGAACAATAATGACAACTATCCTGCAAACAAAAAACTAACTATTGTAGAAGATGAAACTAACCTTCTGAGAGTTGAGTATCTCGTATGATCCCATGCTGAGTTCAGGCCTCTTGTCTTTATCCACCCGAACCCCCTCCACACCTTTGGTGGGCTGGTAGTGTTGCCACGGGACTGAGACGAGAGAGAAGAGAGAAAAACTGTTAAGGAAGGAAGCAACAAAGGAAACTACAGTACATTCAGGTTAGATTCAGCATTTCAGCACAATGAAATGAGGTAATTTAAGGCAGCCTGGATCTAGTTCATATCTGTTTCTTACTACTAATATCATTTGTTTTTTACAAAATACCTTGCTAGATATTTATTTGACTCTTCAAGCTGTAACTCAGTGGTTCAGTATGTAATGACAGCTGTGCAGTGTTATATATTTCTATCACCAAAAAAATCATACATTCATTTAAACAATTAAATTGTATATATGTGTGCATAAACAAAAATTGTATTGTATCTTTCTGAATGACATGTGCTATGTAAATAAAGTTTTATTATTAGTATTACTATAAGCTACCTTGGTATTAGACAAACCGCACTCGTGGCTACATCATGTGAGAAAACAGCCCATCTTTTCTGTCAGACTAACACTGAACCTTGCTTGGATGGCCACTGTTAAATCTTACCTTCACTGAGTTTACCACAGAAGGGGCAGTAAAACCTCTGACCACAGTCCTGCCAGCCCATCGCCGGGCACATGGAGGCTCCACACCAACTACAGCCCATAACACACTCTGGCTCTTTGCACACTGGCAGGGGCTTCTAGAAGCAACACACACATAAAAATCCACATTAAATACACAGGTTTATATCTCTACAGAAACTTTAATTCTCAACGGCTTATGAGTTCATTGCGCTGTTAAAAGATGGCTCTACTTCTATGAAAACAGCTCCCAAGATATTTCTCGACTTGAAAGTCTTGACTTGAAAGACTCTGGTTTGACAGTAGTTTTCAGTTCATTATATTCAAAAGATGCATAGCATCTGAAAACGGTTCTGTTAACATGAAAAAGCAGAGTGGCAAAAAACGGACCTCTCCAGCATTTTGTTTCGCCAGAGGGGTGACCAGAGCTCCCAGCGGCAAACGGCTCAGCAGGGCAGACTGACCTTCACAGGGCACGCAGTACGAGATGGAGCGGATGGCAAAAGGACTCGCATTACCTGGAGTTCAGCAGAGACAAGGTCAAGAATGAAGGACATGAAGGGCTCAAGGGAAAAAAAATGAAACACCAACACCAAATGTCATATTTGTAACTCAGAACTAAAGCAGAATTATTTTATGTCTTGCAAAAAAACTAAAGAGCAAACAAAGAAATCCCACTGATCTGAGTATGAAAAACTCTAACTGAGCGGTTTCAGTACAGATGGAGTCGTTACAATCCTTTCATCAGTCTGACCAAAATATTTCTGCCAATAAACTGATGGCTGGCAGCATTTAGCAAACTAATCTCAAGACATGTATATATACACCTGATGTTTTCTAAAGTAGGTTTTCTGAGATTAAATATGCAAAAGTTACAATATATTGTTTTTACCAATGTCTCTTTACGTCCATTAAAAATCAAGGTAATAACTTATCAAAGTAATAAACACATTTGCTGTACAATGCATAAAAGTTCCTTAAATGTCAGTCAAATCATATGCTGTAAGTAACATTGATGCAGTGTTAAATGTACTATCTGGACCCACAGTCACACAGATGCAGGCAGTGTAGTGTGTGTTGTACCCTTGTCCTCTATGATACAGGAAGTGGTTGCCAGGGGAGGAAGACGAGAAAAAGGCTCTGAGACGAAGACCTTGCCCTCCCACTCTGCCCTGTCCTCAGCAATCACCTTCACCTGAGACAGACAGACAGAGACACAGACTGTTAATCATCAAGAGTATGGTGGCATTTCACTATATTTAAATATCATAAAATATCCATATTCATACAATAGTTGTAGCTTTTGTATAAATATGTATGAAAATACTAATAAGCACAAAATATATTAACAAAGAATTGTAGAATGTAGTTCATCTTATTGTCACAGAAACACAGTATATTAGTGGTTCTGTGGTACTTCTAGTGAGGTACTTCCAGCCATTTTACTAGTTTACTTTAAGATGTACAGTTAAGAGCAACACACACATCTACAGCAAATGACACATGTCAAATAATGCAATGCTTCATGATCTCTGATGTGTGTCATCTGTATGTGTAAAAGCCTGAAACATGCTGAGCAGTGAATAGTTTTTCATAGTCAGAAGAGCTGCAGGAGTCAGTCAAGAAAGGATGTTACAAGAGAGAATAAAATAACTCACAGCACTGGGCAGGAGCTCTGGGTCCAGGCCATAACGAGACTCAGAGTTAGGTGACTGCAGAGAGAAAATTTTGATGACTTATACTTAAACTGTGACATTATTTTAAAAGGACCAGTGTGTAGGATTTAGTGACATTTAGTCTCACTAGTCTCACCCTTCCCTTCCAAATTTGTAGGAGAAACTACGTTGGCCATGAAACTCATATAAAATGCAAAAGGCCCAATCTAGGTCCAGTTTAACTCAGGCTAAATGGAAAATAACTCAAAATTGACAGTGCTGCCTTGAGTACACTGCCATGCACTAAATTAATATATAACACATCAATACACAACTGAACAAAGTGGGTTTAAGGGTGACTCTTGACTAAAGCTAAAAAGATCCACTAGAGTTGATAACAACAGAAAAACAAAAAATAATTTAAATCTTTTTTCAGGCAAAAACAAAAAAAACAAAAACAAAAAAACCCTTCTCTGGTCCTAGACTCTCCAGTGTGAGGGTTTGATGTCTTTTTTCTGTTTTGTGGAAACGTAAACTGAATATCTTTGGGTTTGGATCACTGTTTGAACAAAACAACGCATATATGGATGTCATCCTCACTGAAATATGTGACATTTTATAGGACAAACAATAAATGGATTTAGTGGCATCTAATGGTGAGCTTGTATATTGCATACACGTCACATCACTTTCCACTTCCACATGTGTAGGAGAACCTACAGAGGCTGCAAAAATCATGAGAAGGATGAGAGTTTGTATCTAGAACCATGTCAAGTTTGTCCCTTCTGGGAAACGGCAGAAACACGGTGGTGCAACATGTTGATCTCTGTAGAAAGAGGACCTGTGTCTGATATACCTGTGTAGATATAAATGGCTCATACTAATGTAACGAAAACAGAACAATTCTTATTTTCAGTGATTATACGCTAATGAAAACATAGATTTGAATGTCATATTCCATTTCTGCCATAGTCTGCCAATAAATACCAGTAAATCTTACACACTGAACCACTAATTCAGGAAATAATCACTGATATTTTGTGCCAGCAACATTTTCTACATTTACTACCATAACTGTATTTTTCCCACCTGTGGCGTGCTGTTCCTGTCCTGTGCAGCTGCATTAGGAGCAAACTCACTTATGGTTTCTGAGGAGAAAACAGAGGCATCACACACTGGAGAGCAATAATGAAGGAAAGATCCAGAGGAGAATAGGGTACTATTTTCTGAATTCTTAAGTGGGCTGTTTCCATTAAGACTGCAACACTTACTTAAAAGAATAAAAGGTGTACTTTCAGTATCAGTATGATGGTCGTACACATCCTGGATGATGGGGCTAAACTGTGGTGCTATATTCGACAGCTTATGGATGACTATGCAATGTGTTTTTGCCAATAGTGCCACCTGAAGTTACTTATTTTTTAATTTCACTGACCAATGTTGCTCCAAGTGGGCTAGTTCATCCTTAGGTGACTTTATGGGTCATTTCATTTAAACAAAGGCTCTGTAACATGCATGTAAGCATGTCATGTACATATTACAAATAAACCTACCTCTAGTGTGTGGTGGAAGTGTCCACTGAGGCTGCTGTTGGACAGGAGAGGTGGGTGAGACATGATTGTGGCTGTATCCAACAGTGGACTCCACCTGTGCCCTCTCAAATGCAGGCTGGGGTGCACACTGTGGACTCTGGTTTACACACTGCCCAAATGATGGAGAACTGATGGACAGATGTTTTTGATGTGGCGACTGTGGTCCATTCAGTGAACCCTGGTGTGTGTACGGAGGCTGTAAAGGGGGAGATATTGCTTGGTAAGGGCTGTAAGGGGAGTAAAATGGCATTTGATGAGGCTTGCAAGGCTGCGTCGCCTCGTTCATAAGAGGAAGAGAACATGGAGGTATATTTCTTCCTTGGCTTGGACCTGGAACCATGGATGAAACATGAGCATCAGGAGTGATTCGCTGCACACTCTGATCAGCATTATCAGCATATAGCGCGCTGTGATGAATGTTGTTTCTGGATGACAATGTGGGGATGTCACTCTGGCAGCCCTGGTTGGACGCCTGCAGATAGTTGAGGCAGGGTCTCGGGTCAGAGGGCGATCCCAGGCTAAGATGCTGAAAGCTGGGCAGAGGGCTGCAGGTGGGTGCTTGAGGTGATGCTGGGGACCAGCCGTTCTGGCCCGCCCACGGCTGACAGGGTGTCTGGATCTGATTGGCTGTGGGGACGTCCATCATCCTCCATAACCATCACTGATTGGAGTGTTTGTCCTTGCAGGAGGGATCTAGCGAGACAACACAAACGTGCATTTTGTTCATCCTGGTCGTGATGTAATTGTTAGTACTGTTCTGAAACTGGACAGCATTACTGACAGTGATTACTACGGATGGCTAAAGGCTACTTC
>JAJHUR010084524.1:0-15066 GCA_027495735.1 Lutjanus campechanus
TAATTATCTTAAAAAAAAAAAAAAAGTCAAATTGACTAATAAATTAATAGTCAACTATTTTGATAATTGATTAATCGATTCATGATTAATTAATCAACTAATAATTGCAGCTTTTATGTTTAGTATACTGTGATATCAGGTATATGGATAATATGAAATAGTGTTGTATTTTCTTAACCTTTCTCATAGCAAACATTTTGTTATGGCATAGCATGGAAAGCATGTGAAACATGCTAATGAGCCAGTATACCCTAAAATTACAAATGATGGAAGAAAAGAATTTAAAAGAATTTAATGTTACTTTATGTCCCCTCTAATGTATAGTTAACCTATTTTTGATTTTAAAGAGATGATGGAAGTCCACAGAGGCTGCTTTTTTGCTTCTCAGAAATCTGTGCCACATTGCTTACATCCGTGCAGGATTAAAAAACGTCAAGTTGCACATATTCTTTGAATAAGGATGCTAAGCTCATATCTATACTTGCCTCAGATATCATGCTTCTCATTCCTCCCTCCCCAGTGTATATATATGTAGGGTCTAATTTTCTTCTCCAGCTGCATCATCAAAATGTGATGAGGGCTGCAAACATCTATAAATTCCACTTATATGCAACTTCTTTGCATTAGCAAAATCTGTTTTGGAAGGACTATACAGGGCCTGGATTTGCAGCTTTATTCAACATATGGCAGAAGATTCATTTAGAATATACCTGTAAAAACATGCTGGATTGCTTTTTTCTTCAGCATTGCAGACAGAATATTTATATTAAACGTGTAGAATATTGGCTACAAACACTTAATTGAAACTTACTTCAGTATCCACATTTGGATCAGGTTATTAAACTGAAGCCAAGCCAGAGCCAGTTCTTTAGCACACTTTCCACCATAAAGTCTTTTAAGGTTAGCAGGTCGCTCACACTCCTTGCCCTCTTTTACTCCATCCTTTTTACTCTAAAGCTTGTACGCTTCTGTAGAAAGTAAAAAACTGTAGAAAGAGCTTCAAACAGTCGCAGTCAAAGAAAGTGCTTTCATCATTTCCCAGCTAAGCATAGCAGCTTTCTCTCAACTGCTCGTAGACCTTTCATGCTGCCATGCAGAGACTGGGGTTGAGGTGGGTGGGATGAGGGTAGCGTTCGGGGACCCAGCGGGGCTCTGCCAACGCTACAGTTTGTTTTGTTTTTTTAGTCTGAAGCGCAATGCAAAAGACTTATTTGCTCTCATTTCTATAATTGGTTTCATGCAGCCCAATTAAAAGTGTACCTCGGCTTGTAAACAAAAGTCACATTGGAGTTTGGGCAAAACCAAATTGGATTTAAGTGTCTAACTTTGGCATGGCATGAAAGTCCATGAAGAAGCTGAACAGAAAAGCTGAGTATGAGCTCTAAATTTGTCTGTGGTTCATTTTGTGTGGCAGTTTCCACATGTGAGTGACTACAGCTATCACCATCCATTGCCTTGTACCTGTGAAATTGCTTTTCTGTTTTTGGTTCGGGTTATATCACTCCTTACTTTAAAGGTGCAATATCCAACATTCAGCCTCACTAGATGTCAGCAGCTATTTGCTATGTAAAAATAAAGTAGACGAATGGCGTCCTGAGCAGAGAATGACCTCAGCGCGTGCATTACACTAAACTATATTTTTAAAAGCATTTTAGGCAAGAAATAGGCAATGCAGTAAAATAATCCTGATTCATTTTGCTCAGCAATGTTCAGTTTGACGGTTTGGTCTTAGTTTCGGGAGTCTCTCCCACAGGCAAAATGGCGGCTGTCTGCAAGTTACAATGTTTCCTGTATTATTGTGCACTAAGTTATTCAGTAAACAAAGCAAGCATTTGTTTAGGTTTGACATGCTGGTGGGCTACTGTGACCCCTAGAGGAAGTAAATCTAGTATACAGCACCTTTAAAGAGGGCATCTTCAATTTCAGTGTGGTTATTTTGTGCAGTACCAGTCAGCGGCATTTTATCCCAAAATTTCCCCCTTTTGTTCAGTCTGTTTGGGCAGGTGAGACAAGGCCATTCCAGACAAGTATTAGGAGTAAATAGTGGCTCCCTGACAAGAATAACTGTTTTGAGTTGTCAGATGTAGGCCAGGAGGGCTATAAAAATATCTGCAACCAGACTTACCTCTGCCGGAGCATGCAACTGTTTATTTTAGGAAAGCAGATAGTCAGTTCAGTGACTTTTTCTTACTTGCATAAGGCTGGGAAGAATGCTGTTAGAGTGGAAAAAATGGGTCCAGGTGGGATTTTGCTGTAGACCACTGAATTTCTGTCTTTATCACTTTTTAAAGATATTTGCTAACACTGCCCAACGTAACAGAGGCAAACCAAACCGACATTTTCTTTCTGATAGTCAGCAAGCTCCACAAAAAACTAGAGCAAAACAATGTTTACATGAATGCCTCACTCCCCAGTCGAATGTACCATGCCGTATGAAATAAAGGACTCACACAGCTTACATGACACAGAGATTTCTACTGTCAGAGAAATCAATGTCCATCATGCACAAACTGTCTGGTCCCTCTTTGTTTCGCCCAGCGGGGGATCATTGTGACTTTGCAACACCCAATGTGTTGCTTTTGCTCACATGCTGAAAGAGACATGACATAGAGACAGAATATGCTCACCACTTGGTGCCTCAACAGTACTTCAAGCTGATCTGTGTGCAACAGACTGCGAATGAACTACACTGCTGTCATGTCCAGGAACTCTCTGTTGACTGATAAGAATCACTCATGTTTCCTTGGTGGTCTTGTCAAAAAAAAGTTTACATCACTGTGTGGCATATATATGTTTTCCAACATATATATGATGATCTTGTAGAATATGATGTATTGCTGTAGATTAAACTCCCCAACAGTAAAAAAGTATAAAATTAGCACAACCTTGCAGCACTAATAGTGATCCAAAAAATCATATACAATAGTAGAACACTGACAGTAGGCTGGCCAATAAGAACAAAATCAAATATCACAATATTTTTGACCAAATAGCTCGATATCGAGGTCTTAACATTTGGCCTCATATGAACAGGTTTGCTCTGAAGTCTTTTGTATCAGTGACTTAAGATACAAACTCAACCCACGAATGGTCCTGACCTGACATAAGAGTCGTCTGCAGTTAGTCTGTTGTTGTTCAAACCGTGGCTTTTCACTAATGATTGTATATTTCAATACTTTAAAGGCATTTTGTGTTTGAAAAATAAATTACAGTTCTTAATTATGTTGACATTATCCCGTTTGACTGACTCAAATTTTAATATTATTCTAAATTTATACATAAAGCTTATTATCACTCATTTAAATTGGCTATTACCTGCTGTCAGGCCATGTCGTCATATGCATTATGAAGTCATTGTCCAGGGAAACTTCCTCTGTTGCAATGCCTGACAATGCAACATCACTTATCATGGCACTTATTCTGTCCTCTGTCTTTGTGACGGAGACTTCCCATTTACCCCCTCGTCCAGTTGCAGCCATCGATCGTATTGCTGTGGGGAGACCTTTTTTTTTTTTAATGTTGCACCATTTCTTCATTATTTCAGTGACAGTACAACCCTGAGGTAACACAGCATTAACAGCACTCGTTTTTCCCATTTCCCATGGCTTTAGCAGGTCCTTTAATTCCACTGCTGATGCTGCTAAAATGATAAACTTTCCTTTATGGATCTCTGAAAGCAGGACTTCAATCTCGAAATATGTGAAGTTGTAATGTTCTCACATGAGGCCCCTTGTAGAGATGACTATTGGTGCTTTCACAAAATATTAACTCAATGAGATTTTTGATAAATAATTATCAGTAATGTGGATATAATGACTGAGTGGGTAAAGGCAAGTAATAGGACAGCTAGAGCAGTCTGGTAAGTTCAGAAAATGACATCACTTTACTGTAATGGAGCCTTTAAAAGCAGGAAAAGACAACACTTAGGCCATATCATGAAAGAACAATATCCAGAATCTAAGATGATATCCAGTCTATTATCACAATATCAATATAATATTGATGTAGCCCTGTGTGGCAGCATTATATTTGCAAAATAAAAGCCCTTTAATTTGGCTAAATCATTCTCTCAGCACTTTAAAATGGTGCTGCGGCTCCTCATAAATTTCCAAAACATGTACCCCAGCGGGCGCACAGTGGACAGTGTTTATCACATTCGAATTGACGTCAGGTTGTATCTCATTAAATCTTCTCTGTGATGCTGAACTGGGTTGGAGGTGAGCAGTGAATTATGCATCAGCTGTGCAATGACATCACCCCCCCAAAAAACACATGCACATACAACATCTCTGTCAGAGAGGTCATGCCGTCTTATTGTCCGAAATTATTCACATGAAAACATTTCCGCTACAAATCACACAGCCCTGTTATTACAAGATTCTGACAATGTAGTTTGTGTGTGTGAAACTCATCCACTGTGAAAGATGGTGATTAAACTGACATTTGTGTCTCATGTCTCTTTTTCTTCCCTCTGCATCCTGGACCATTATTCAAGCACACGGTCAAATTAAAACAAGCATTATTGGTTTAATGGGAAGGGTCACGCTTTGTTAATCTGTGTGGTACAGTCTAATAACTTTGTCATGTTGAGATGTTTTCCACTCAGTCCTGTTGGTACTCTCCGTTTGGTAGGCAGTAATTGGAGAAGGGCTTCGAGGCTTCCTCCAGTGACCTCATTACCCCAATTAAATTTGTAGCCTTCTCTGAAAACAGTCCATCTCACAAAGTGATGTCTGATTTTCACTCCTAGTCCAAATGAGGTTGAAATATGCAGCTGAGGAAGTGGGGCAGGAACATATGGCTATGCCTTTTACAGTTTGCTGCAGTGTGTTCTTCCGAGGTTAATTTAACCAAAAGGAATATCTTTGCATTTGATATAATCCCTGAAAACTCTTATTTAGGAGATGTTTGAATATCTTAAATAACAGTCATGTTGTTTCTTACTGACTAATACAGCTCTTAAATATAACAGTAGCTATCCAACATTGTACTTTTACACCACAAAGCTATTTAAACAAGCAGAATTCTTCATTAATACAGGTGATGACAGGATTATTTTAAAGGAGCATTGTGCAACAGTTGCACGTCCAAAAATTATTCACAACTTCTAGTTTTTTTTTTTGTTTGCAATAAGCACATCTTTGTCCTTTAAAAACAGGGTTGTTGGTGTTTCTTAAATAACTACTGTCAAGCCAGGGCCAAATTAAAAACCTACCAGCACTTTTATGGAAATGTAATGTGGCACCAATTAGCGAACATGCAAGAAACTTTTAAATTACAAATTTTGTAAACACACTTGTGAAAATCGGAAACAATCCGGAAGTTCAATGAGTTCACTTTTGAAGAGGTGTAGTAATTTATTGTTTTTTTGGATTTTTTTCCCGTTAAATGTTTATTTGGAGAGAGTTTTAAAAAAATCTGAATCAAGGGTCTAAGCATAGAGGTTGTTTTATGTTGTTGGGATACTGGGTGTTAATTGTTCAGCTTTGCTGTCCTTATTCTTAGCTGGTGTGCCTGTTCTATTCCTGTGCACATTAAAAATAAGTGAAAAACAGGAGTCAAATTCCTTATATGTACACATAGTTGGCCAGTAAAGCAGATTCTCACTCTGAAAATTAGTCATTGCAACACCACACATGGCATGTAATAATAATAATAGGTGACTAAAATCTCCATTTACTGCTCACTTTAGAGAAAGAGTGAGTGTTTTTGATGTAAGGACTCGTGAAGAGACAATGAGGGAATGATTTCGGACACATGCTGCAGTCATGTCATATTGTCTAGACAGCTGAGTCTGAGATATTTCTGAGAATCTCTGATTCTGATTTCTGAATTTCTGATTTCTTCATGTAGCTTGTTAGCAAGACAACATCTTCATTAGATGTTTTGATTTATTTCTAATGAGTCTAATGACTCCACTATTAAAATGTGACTTTCTGATGCCTTACAAACAATACCTTAACCTTACCAAGTAGTTTTGTTGGCTAAGTCCAACCAAACTGCGACAGTTTCACAAGCACGTGTTTAATTATGTACTTAAAGTGTGGTACGTCTGTCACTGCCCGATTTGCAAGTCATTGGCATTCAGCCTATTGTGTCTTGTAGATATTAGGACGTGTTGTGTATTTCACATAACTCTGTTGATTATCAATATTTCAGCATCGTACACAGTCTGTTTGGTGGATGCTGTGGTTTCTTAAAGCAGGATTGCATCGATCAATACCACTTTTGTTCATGTTATCAAAGGTTAACTCAGTCCAGCAGATGTTTTGATGAGCCCAGTCTGTGGTTTAGCATTCATTTGAGTCATTAAACAAGATGCTTTAAGAACATTTCTCCTCATCTCATCATCTCTCCGTCACTCCAGGGAAAACACCATCACACACAGTTTTAACACGTTTACGTAACTACCGTCTGCAGTTCGTCCTTTTAAGATTCTGACTGAGATTCTCTTTTTTTTGGGTCATTGTTGTTGCAGAAAATGTAATGTTTTTTTTTAAAGGTTTCGCTTTAAAGTAAAATTTGGGGAATATTGTTTTTTTTTTTTTTACCACAACTTTATAAAGAAATTCTACATATTATACAATATGTTATATTATTTTTTTTATTATACAAGACAAACTTAATGTCAAATTGAGACTTCAAATTAATCCTTCAAAGTTTCACAACAGTTCAGTTCCCAAACTGGATTTCACCTTTATGTTGTTATTAATGTGGAAGAAGGCATGGCATGTTTTCCACACAGTACATCAGTTGATGTGTCAGTTTTAATTGGAGCAGTATAAAGCTTCATGGCATTGTTGTCAAGTGGAAAACAGCCTCGGTTTGAGCTCAGTGATGATGTGATTTTGAGTTTTGAAAGTGAGTCATTTACCCATAGGGAAGCATGATTGAACAATCCAAAATGTGCTGTGAAAGAGTTTGAGGATTTTACATCACAGCACAAAGGAGAATTTTGAATGTTAGATCATAGCAATGGATTTATCCATCCTCCCATCTATCCATTATCAATCTAAATCCCATAGTCAGTAGCTTAATTAAGTGGACGGAGCCACCATAACATCGTCCGGTTTGTGGTTGACTGTTTTGAAGCCTCAAATTTGGCATTATGGGGATTGCTATTGTGATCTTTTGCAACCAGAGCATGCGCAATACCGACAAGAGCGTGGAGCTGGTAGCTGACGTACTGCAACTGGCAGTGCTTGATTATGGCTCATCTGCTCAGCAGGAAATAATGGCGGCCTGCTGGTCGTGACCTTTCTCATATTACAACTAAACAGTACACTAAAATATAAAAGAAATAAAAAATAAGCACTGTAGTAAAGAATCTTGATCCAAAAACAATAAATCGTCACTCGACAGTTGTCCTCAAAGTTGCACACTAACTGGTTGATTGAGTTGAGGCCATTTGCGGACGACAACCTCAGATAGAAGGGGGGAATAAATGCCTGTTTGTCCACTGCTTTGCTCATTAAGGAACTTCTATTCACGTCAGGGTCCACATACGACAAAGAAAGCTCACAAGTGCACATTTTCAGTCCGAGGAGGGTGGTTTTTCTCCTCCTCAAAGCCCTCCCCTCATCGAAATTCGCCTCACAGGAACACTGTGCCAGAGGCCAAAGTCTTGACAGGGGTAGCCCAGTGAGAGGGAAATCAAACGATTCCCTTTTTTACGGCCTAGCTGGCCGACAGGGGGGCCCGCGTACCTACCAGTCCTTAATCTGTATCACACCTTTCCAGTTCAGGAGGAAAGCAAGGCGGCCTTACTATCCATTCATCATCTTTAGTGATTCAGGGCTTTGTCTCTTGCCTGTTGGATGGGAGTCCTTGGTTACTCATAAATACTGGTAATACCTGGACTGTGCAGATTGAAATCCTTTCAGGCTTTTCAGCGGACTGGTCACATTCATCTTAGTGTGCAGTTAATATTGAACAGGAAAAAGATGGTGATAAATGTTGATTCAGTGGAATGAATACTGTTGTCAGATGTGGATATACTGCACAGTAATGTGAGCTAAGGCTTATTTTGAATACAAAAAAGTGGATTTCTCAATAGAGACCAATTTGTCAGCGCACTTGGAGAGTCTGTGTTTTTGTGTTTCATCAAAATCTAATGAAAACACGATGGGCTTTATAAGCTCACCACAAGTAGACAAGGAAAAATACATCTAATTTTCTGGTAATGGACCATTTTCAGTTGAAAATGAAGGTCTGGTTGGTGCAAGGTCACACATACCTCCTGAACATAATTAAATGGGATTGGGTTGGTCTGCCTCATTTCAGTACTTTCATATTATTTTGCAATATTGATCCTGTTCTACTCCTCTAATGTCCCATTACACACACTGGATTTCTGTAACCACTGGACATTTCAGAAGATTTTTTTGTTTGTTTGTTTATGCACAGTCACAAGAAGTTATTTATTCTCAGATCAGTCTGCAGATTCACCAGAATTTACAAACTGGACAAAGTCATTTATCTTGATTTCAAATCATTTTCATTTTAGCAACTTTCTACAAGAACTATTGAGAGAAGGCAAAATGAGACCAACTGACAACCTGAGGAAAATGAGTAATTATTTATGCACAATGATTATTAATGATTGAGTATTTGGTGGGCATGAAAAGTTTTGATTCCTCATCATTATGCTGATAATAATATTAGGTAGTAGAAAAATTGATCCCTCCCTGGTTATCAAACACAAAGGGAGGCAGGATATTTTACGGTTTAACAATAAACTTTATTGACCAAAAATGATATTAGGGCATTGAAACAGTAAACTTTACTTTTACTTTTAATTTAATTTAATTTTAACAATTATAAATCACTAAATATTTAAAAATATGTATCTGTATATCAGACTTGAAGTATTGAACTGTCAATTAGTTGTTCTTTGCACAGTAATTCCTAGGTTTGAAATGTGTTTTATTGTCTCATGATTATTAAAAAATAAATCTCCAATAAAGAGAACAAAAACATGTTCTGGCTTTTGTAGATTTTCGTTTTAGTCTTAAGTCGTATTTCTCTTCTTTTATGCATTAATAAGATGCTTTCACTCAAGCGATTTGATAAGCTTTAAGAGTACATATATATATTTTCACTGTGTCTCAGACCTTTTCTGTTATTTCCATTGGGCGGCAGTGCGTCTATCCTCAAACTTGAGCTGCACTGCATCGCCTGCCCGGGCAGTTTATTCACCACTCCGTTTCTCTTCCACAAGCCGGTGAAAGTAATTCCTGCATTGCGAATTCATTCGCGCACAAGCAGGCTGGTTGTCTCATGTGCGTTTGTTGGGAAGGTTTCAGTCAGTGCGCCGTGCAGAGGATGAAGACTCCAGAGGAACGCAGGTCTTAACAAGAGCGTTCACACGGGTACCACTGTCAAGCAAGACAGAACAAGGAAAATATTTTCTTCAAAATAAAAGCGATGCAGGAAAATACAGATCTAAGTACCAACGAGTAAACAGTAGATAAGTTCAAATGCAACCCGTGAGATATAAGCAAATTTCAAAGAAGAAAAGTCAATTCCTGCACACTTCTGCTTTTTTTTTTAACTGAAAAAAGTCCCGTCGTTAAGGTCACCAACTGCCTTTCTCAAGACATAGCGATCATAAAGTGACATAGTGCTTCATACAGGCCATAACTGCATGATAGACCACAGTGTTAGAGTAGTGCCTGTAATCACATTTAAAATCCTCAACTATTTAAATGCATAGCATCCACAAATCTCATTATATCACTAAGTAGGGAAATAAAAATACCATAAGACTACAAGAAAATAAAACAACTAAAATAAAATTAGATAAAACATGAAAATGAAATCTATAAAGATAGATAAATATAATAAAATAAAAAATAAATATTCTCTACATTGCAAAGGAGATGAAGCAAGTGGTGTGCAAATTAAAAGCAGATTTTTTTCAGATTTTGGAAGAAAATACACCTGTGTGCTGCAGTTATAACCGTGAAGAATCAAGTTACTCTGCCTGTAATTGCAAACACGTGATTTGATGACAAATGTTGTGCTTTTATTTTGATGGTAAATCTCCTCACGTCCTGTGCTGTCTCGGTGAATTTGTGCGCACTTGACGCATCTCGCGTTGACACAGCGGCACTCTGAGAGAGAGGGAGAGACGGTGTCCGATGTGTCTTTTTCTGCACATCACTTTGGAAATTTGCGCTCGTCCAGTCCTGCTCAGCGCGGTGCTCACCTGCCGGGGCTGCGAGCGGCTGAGCAACTGATTTAACAGGATAATCAGACTAATTGGCTCCTGTGATCTAGCCCTTCATTGATTCTGTCGACCATTCCTCTAATGACTGTCATGATTTTCTTCATTTTCTTCTCTCCTGCTGTTTCAAAGTGACCGGCTGCAGGTGTTTTCGTGCTCTGATTTGCGCCAGTCACGGCTGGCAATATGTAATTTTGGGACAGACCCTGCGTTTTTTTTGGAGAAGTGGACTATTTCACAGCTGGGATTCCTTGTATTTTTTAAAACCTTACTGCTTTTACTCTGTAGATTCTGATACACCGTGATGGTGTGGGGTTATCAGAACTGACAGCAGAGTGTAACGCTATCATTTGGAAACTGCTTGTGGGTAAGTTGCATTTATTTTTCCATCTTAACGTCTCCAAAGTTGGTTACTCGTGCTGCCCTCAGTGATTAAATCAGTCTGTTGGCACCAGAGATTAATCTAGATGACGCACAGATTTGTATCACTTATCGACGAATTCATGATCTCCTAATATGCGGCATTTGGAGCGAACCTGTTTCCCCCCCATTTACGCATGAATCCCAGTCGCTCTTTTTTGCTGTAGTTGCGGACGGAGCCTCCTCGGTGGAAGTATCCACGGCTGCAGTACAGCAGTGAAGCGGACCCCGCAAGTCTTCTGTATTCTTAGTAAAAACCTAATTATCCGAACAGAGCGGCTACAGTGCGCCACTGGACACGAACTGTTAATTTTACGCATTATTTTTTTTCTCTCGACGTTAATTGTGTAACACTGTGCGCATTTGCATGTCGCTCCGGTGCGTCAGCAGTGTGTGTGTGTGCGCCTGTGGAAGTGCGATTGCATGCGTGTGGGTGTATTGCGAATTTGTGCACATGTGCGCGCACACCCAAAGCGCGCCCGTGTGTGTGTGTCAGAGGAGGGAGGCGAGAAGCCCAGCTTAGTTATTTGAAATTATTTCTGCTGAGTGATTGCTTGGCGAGTCAGCTCTCTGCTCAGTATCTGCAAGTATTTCCTCTGCTGTGCCCTGCTTGGATGGATGATGGCCTATGATTGTCCAGATGGATGTTAGAGCTCCACTCTGGCCCTGATCAGACTGGGGAATGCCAGTTCAACATATTTGAGAATGGGGGAATGATGGTGATGTTGTGAAGTTAGTGCAGATGCTGGCTTTAACAAAGGAGGAAAAGAAACTTCTTTCTCCCTTTTCATCTACTACAGATGACTTACAAGAGGCACTGTAGCCTTGCAAGTTGTATCTCACCATTTCATCAAGCAGGATCTCTGCTGCAGAGAAGCTTCTTTTCTCATGTTTTCTGTAAATCGATGATGACAAACCATAACCTCCTAAGGCCAAGGCTCTCATGTAGTGTCAGCATTGCATTCAGCTAGAGCTGATTAATCGACTATCCAATTAATCAGCAATTATTTCCATAAGTGATTAATGGTTTCTTAAATTTAAAAAGTCAAAATTTTCTGATTTCAGCTTCTCAAATGTGAATATAATCTGGTTTCTTTACTCCTCTATGACAGTAAACCAAAAATCTTTGGGTTGTGGACAAAACAAGCTGTTTAGGGAAACAGAAATCAACATTTTTTCACCATTTCACTGACATTTTATGGCCCCAACAACTATTTGAGTAATTGGGAAAATAATCATATTAATCAATATTGAAAATAATCATTAGTTGCTGCTCTGTTTGCGAGTATTTCCTCTGCTTTCCCCCTGCTCAGATGGATGATGGCCTATGATTGTCCAGATGGATGTTAGAGTTCCACACTGGCCCTGACCAGACTGGGGAATTCATGCCAGTTCAACATATTTGAAAATGGGGAAATGATACTGATGTGGAGTTTGAGCAGATGCTGGCCTTTAGAAGGGAGGGGGAAAAAAACTTCTTTCTCCCTCTTCACCTACTCCAGATGACTTACATGAGGCACTGTAGCCTTGCAAGTTGCATCTCACCATTTCATCCAGCAAGGACTCTGCTGCAGGGATGCTTCTTTTCTCATGTTTTTTGTAAATTTATGACAAACTATAAACGTTTGGCCTGAGGCCACCAGGTACTGTAAGCCTTATTCAGCCAGCACCACATTAATCACATATGATCAGTTACATTTCTTTTTCTTTTAAGCAATATCCTTATTCAAATTTTCATATGCAACTCAGAAGAAAACAGCTCAGACATGGCATGACGAGTAAAGATAGTAGGTAAGAGCATGACAATAAAAGGGCATTATATTCAAACCCTATCCTCCCCATCCTTGCAGCAGAGATCAGCAACATGAAATAAATAAGTATGCCAGCAAATAGCAAGGCTACACTGTATTCACAGTAGACAATGTACAGAGACAGGCTAGGTTGGCTTAATAAGTCCCTGTAGGAGGATGACGGTGTAATAGTCGCAAACTTTATAGAAAGCATTCACCGGAGAGTGATGCATACACAAGATTTATTTATCAGAGTTAACACTCCATTATAAGAATGTGCCATGACTTTTTTAACTGGAGCAATGTCCTTGATCCAAGGAGCAAAATATTCTTTCAAGCAGAAAAGCTAAATTGAATAACCTCTTGAGGTTGACATTTATAATATGACCATCTATGAGACCACAAAGGAGTCACATCGGATCTAGCTCTACTGGAACACCCAAAATTTGCTCCCCATTTCAACTGCTCCATAATCTACTTGCTCTAAATCTTTCCAGCCCAATTCCTTCTCGACACTTTCTGCTTTAGGTGATATCTTCATGGTGTATGTTATTTTTCTATAAATTCTTTATTCATCTTCAACATCTGGGGTTAAGCTTTTGCCACAGGAGCAACCAGCAGCACATGAATTAATAGGCAAGTGGCAGCGGCCACTTAACGGAAGCCCTGCAGCTACATATTGAGCTGAGTCGAGTGCTCTCACACAGAAATTGATTTAGACAGAGATTATGTCATCCAGCATTGGCACTTTTTTTATGCTGGTCAAGTTTACCCAGCGGTATTGAATTCCTCCTCAGCTCCCTGATGAATTAAGTGTAGGTTTAAAGGCCATGTTAATGCTCCAATAAAGAAGTCGTTTCAACAGCAGGTTTATTTCAAGAATAATTTTGAATACTTCATCACAGCACATTTGACATTTTACTCAGTATAGACTGAAATTCCACCTTGATGTTTCTTTTACTGGACCTTAGCGCAGCATCCGATCCAGAATGTCTAGACTGGCTCTTGCTTAGTTAAAATCCTATGTAACCAAGAGAACACAGTTTGTTTCTTACAATAATAATACATCCATATTTACTGAAGTAAAATATGGAATTCCTCAGGGCTCTGACCTCGGTCTTTTCCTTTTCTCTTTATATATGTCACCACTTGGCGAAATTATACACAGTTATGGAATACATTTCCACTGCTACGTGTAAGCTGCATGCAACATCGATTGCAGCTTTGTCCGTCCTGTTTCAAGGTTAAAAGAAATCTACTTGCCCAGTGTCAAGTTTTACTTGCCTCTGTACAAAGTGTTTTATTTATTAGCAGGGATCAAATAACAACAAGTAGATTGTTGTGTGTAATCAAGGGCAGCAACATCTATAAAATGCTGGAAAACACTGAAAAATGTCCATCCAAGTTTTTCAAAGTCCAATTCTTTTAAATGTCTTGTTTTTTGTCAGTCAGTCATATTTGAGAGGCTGAAAACATTTTCTTTCAGTGTTACATTTAAAATTACTGTAATGATTAATCAATTATCAACATATTTATTTATTTTTTATGTTAGATTTCTTAGCCCCTTCCTAGCTGGTATTTTACTTGTCCCAGGCAAGCCTTATTGTTGAGCCCTGAAATGATGTGTCATAAAATGTATTTCACAGTCAGAAAATGATCAGCTTTGTGGTTTTGCCCTTAATAATTGACATTAAATCTCATTTTCCTGTGTCACCATACAAGCCCCACTTGTCTTGCACTAAAATAACTCCATGACAAGCATCTCCAATGGAACTTGACCCTGGTACGTTTACCAGCCTCTGCCTCTGGTAGACGAGGGGATCTGAAGACATCACAAGCTTTTCCCCCCTTGATTGATACTTTTAATTTTCAAGGAGCTGTCACCGAGGCCTATTGGCCTTGGCTTTGCAATCAAGGGGCGGGCAGTCAAAGGCTTTCAAATGAAAGAGTTCATTAATATGGTGGGAAATAAGGGTTGTCTCGCCGTGGAATATTGGCTCTGTGCGAGGAGTGATTGGAGCAATTGATGAGGATTTGTGAGGAAGAATGTTGGAGAGGAAGTCGAGAGGGGGGCACCTTAATCATCGCTATTAGATTACATTAATAAGACTGAAGGGGAAATGGAAATACTGAGAGGTAATCCAGCTTGTGTGTTTATGGTATGTGTGCATTCGAAAATGGTCCTTCAGCTCGAGCACCTTCCATTCCTGCTTGGCACCGCTGTGCAGACGTATTGACTGACTGTTGTGAAATCTGAGTATTAGCTGCTGTGGACTACATGCATAACAGACACGCGCTCAGTTAAATCTTTTCAAAATCCAATTCCCGTGAAGATGAGATTCCTCTTTCACCCATGCCTTGTTCCATTTTCCATCGCAATCATTGGGCATCGATCTGATTCAAAGCTATTTATTTTTGTTGCAGCCATCATGCCATGAATTGACAAGTATGGTAGATCACGTAGATTACAATATGTCTGAGCATGTTGCCTCTCCCATACAAAGACGACTCACGACTGCCACGGGTGAATACCAAAATTTCAATCTATCTGAGCAGTCTCAGGCTTCAGTTAAGAAGTGTTTTCAGGTGCAGCTTTCCATTCATTGTTTTAGCTCAGCTAAGTTGACA
>JAJHUR010084525.1:0-12114 GCA_027495735.1 Lutjanus campechanus
CAAACATGACAGACACAGGACGCAGGGTGCAATCCAATACTGTGGAGTGGACATTTTTGCAAGAGCCAGAATTACAGCCTCATGGTTGTACGGCTCCGCCAACAAGACAAGTTCCAGTTTACATCCATGTCTGTATGATAAACGTAGTGAAGACTTTGAATTTATTTAATAAAAGATTTTTTATAACAACACGCTGTCTTTACTTAAACTTTACATATGGTGTCACAGTGAGCTTTTGGACATAAACTGTCATCATGTCATCATTTTATCTTATTAGATATTTGTCTGAAACTTTGTCTTGATTAGTGTATGAATTCCTGAATTATGAGCAAAAACATGTTTTGTGAGGCCTCAGTGACATTTGAGCCCCTAAATCTTGAGTCCAAGTGGTGGTTTGAGCCAGACGTAATTCAATTCTGTCAAAATATTCGTGAGCTGTAACGCTCACAAACTGTTCAAATTTGAACAAAATTGCATTAACAGTTGTTGGAGGGAGCTGATGTGGGGCTGATTTGGACTGAGAGAGATGCTGAGGTGAGGTCGGGAGGGGGAGGGGAGGGGGAGGCGGCGGCGTTCGTGTGTCAGTTTGTGGATCTTGCATGTTGGGCGACCATGGCTCTGGCACGTCACTGAGCCATGTTTTAGGTCCACCCAAAAAATCCTAAACACAGAAATGCCCCTTTTCCTTTACAGGGACTTTAAACAATTCAGCTACTTCACTTGTAGTAGCATAGTCTAGTGTACAGTGTGTTCTCCCCTAAATTACATATACAGCTGAAATCAAATGACACATATGTTTTTAAAGGGCTATTTGTTAAGAACGTGGTTATAGCAAGCTGCTTTATAACTTATCATGACAAAATAATGCAGCTACAGCTTTTACAGTACAAGTGCTAATAAAGGACATTCAGCTATGCCTCGTTGCTTCTTTTGCAGGGATGAATGAATGGGACCTCTCACGGAGCTCTTTTCTCTTTCAGGACTGCTCAAAGGAGAAGTCCAAACAAACTCTCTCTCTTGTCAAATTACTCTTCATGGCTTAGTCTCTTCTGCTCACCCCTGACGATTTGTCCAGACACAGTTGGCATACTGTCTTTCTCTCTCCTTTAAATCGCAGCCCCTCAGACTGTCAGTGCCAAATGGTTGAAGCTCCTCAAAGGGCCCCCAAAGCTGCAGCACAAGAGAAACTGCTCTCAGCCTGCTCCCCCCCGACTAGAAACAAACTTGAGCCGTGGATTCTTCCCCATCAGGGTTGAACACAAAGAGATCCCCCAACCAGCCCTCCATCCATAACAAGCCTGTTTTTCTAAGCTGTTACCACATACAAGGCATTCCCACAAGCAGAGCACATGGGCCTGATTAACTGCAGGTCATTGACCACGCTAAGCTGCCCAAACAGCCTTAACTGCCTCTGTCTCAACCCACTGCTTCACCTTTTATCGCTGTCTCTCCAGCCATAACCACACTGTTGCTGTCCTACCTGCACCGTTTTAATATCTAACTGCGACAGAACAAGCGAGCACAAGTCTGCGGGTGTGGGCCAATCCACAGTTTACAATGCACATTCACATTTTGATACACTACAGCCCACGCTCCTGAAAGCCTATTCATAAGAGTATAAATGGAGGGATGGGCACGACTCTTCAGGCCTGAGAGCTGAATCGTGTTTTGTTTTCATAGTCTCCTGCTGAAAATCTGGTTGACATCCACTTTATCAGACGGTCAAAGCCCTGCATGCCGACTGGTTAGCAACCATGCTGATGTTATTCTGCAAGGATTTCAACACAGCTCAGAAGAAAAATAAGAAAAGCAGCAGAATTAGCAATGTTGGAAAGGAAAGAAGGTTAAAGCAAGAGTGAGAGTCAACAATCATGCTTAGATTCTCTGTGCAGCTACCTGAGCACAGCAGTGCTTTGAGCTAAATGCTAACATCAACATGCTAACACCCTCATGATGGCAACCTATATTAAAGATATTTACCATCTTAGCACAATAACATTTGCCACCTCTTACAGGGTGACCAGATGTCCATATTTTGCCTTGTCCCACATCCCACATATTGAGACCATGTCCCTCACTGTGATTGGGTCTAGTTTCCTAAAAGTCAAACCACTGCAGGAAAGATGCTTTTTTTTAAATCTGATTTTTAACCAATGGATCTGAACAAAGCAGGGAAAGCTGTGTCAGGTGCAGATCGCTACTCTCTGACCATCAGGGAAAATTGCAAGTTACCACAAAGTCACAAGCTATGTAGATTTAGGCGCCATATGATGGGAACTACAACAAAGAAAAGGAAATGCCGCTGCAACAAAGACCAGGAAACTACTTGTGTATTGTCGATTGTGTGTTACTGAATCAACCAGAGTGTACAGCATTAAGACCCTACAAGCTCCAGGGCAGGATAGAAATGTTTATTTTCTACTTTTTTGTCCCACACAAACTCACTCTTTTCCCCACATTTGGTTTGTTAGGATCTGACCACCCTAGCCTCTCAGTGGCACAGAGAAATCATAATTTCTCTGAGTTATTTTGAAGTTAAATTGCAAATTTTTTGTTGCTGTCTCTACGGCTACCAAGCAACTCTGTGAGGCTTGCGACAGCAGAGCTTTATGCTAAATGCTAACATCAGCATGCTAAAATACTCACAATGACAATCATATCATGCTAATGTTCCGTGTGTTAGCATGCTAATTAGCACTAAACACAAAGCTACAGCTAAGGGTGATGGGAATGTCTCTAATATTTGGTCACAACCCAAAGTATTGGAAAAATTTCACCTGATGGTGGTGTTAGATGAAATGTTTACCACACCAGCAGCTCGGTGTATTTACACAACAGTGTTTTGAGCTAAATGGTAACTTAAGCATGCAATCATGCTCACAGTGACAATGTTAACACGCAATGTTTCACATGTTAGCATGCTAACATGTGCTACTTAACTATGAACACAAAGAACTGCAGAAGTGATTTGGAATGTGATTCGTTTTTCAGGTATTTTGGACATAAACTAGTGAAGTGTTGGACAGATTAAAAATTTGACCCTGATGATGATGCCATATGGAAAGTTAAATCATCCACAAGTGATTACAATCCATCCTGTGAGGGGCATGAATCTGTGCACCAAATTTCATGACAATCCATCGAATATTTTGCCTAAAAGCACAAATGTGAAACTCAATGTGGCACTCAGAGGACCTGCAAAGTCATTAGAATTCATTCATTAGGAACGACATTTCCATCCCTTAAAAAATGTAAAATCGTTGAATAAGTAACAGCTTCATGCGTGAACAGTCGGCTAAAAGCAAAAAGAGGAGCGAGGCTTCTGCAGCTGTCTCAGCAGCGAGAGAACAATAAACAGTCAAATCAATCCCATAAGGGATATTTTCCCCGAGGGTGCATCGACACTGTGAGCAGCGGGGGCGCCGTCTCCAAACTGAGAGGAGGATCATAAAGAAAATAACCATATCAGCCGGTCAGTAATAGATTGTGTCTGCATGAGTCCTCTTCACTCAGGCCCACATACCAGCTCCTCTTGGGACACGGTTCACATTTCTCTCAGCATAACAACTGTCACGAGAGCCAGCTAGCAAGGATTCTACACTTAAAGATAGACGAGTCAGGGTGTTGTTGATATGATATGGGTGGAGGGTCAATTAAATTTTCTTGGTTCTGTCTCACAGCTGTCCCCACGAGACGGGCCAGGCAGCAAATAGGGCAGTCGTCCCTGTATGTCTCAATCCGAGGTCCAGTCTTTAATTAAAATTAAGAGAACGCAGCCTCAGACTTGAAAGATGATCAGGGGAAAGCTAGAAAAAAAAAAGTCTGTACTTTGGGGTTGTGACTCTCTGTGGCGTCGTCTGATACGAGAACAGATTCCCAAGAAAAAGGATTAGAAACAAACTGAGTGTTATTTTCAAATACAGAATTACTGCCAATGGTTTTTTGGACGGCGGCGCAGCTGAACATGAAAGCGAAGCAGCCTCTTTGTATTCAGCTGAAAATAAGCAGCGTTCAGTTCTCACATTCTCTTTGTCTTCCATAATGAGGGATACATCATTCATTCACTCATTAATAAGCAAGAGATGGTCGCGCAGTGAGGAGTCTAACGCACTAATTCTCATCAGCTATCACAACTTTAAAGGAGCAACAACTGTGTGACCAAAAATGAGTAACACAGTCCAAACAGCGAGGAGCCATAGATGGCATATTAAATAGGCTGAAATCCTATTTAATATGCAGTCTACAGTTGAAGCAAGTTGTTTCCACTTGCCTCCTCCTCCCCAGATCCAAGGAAGCTCAGGTAGGCTGCAGGAACACTGCAGGAGCACAAGACGAGTCCTACGCTGTAAGTTAATCAGCTGTTTTTAACTTTCACTTGCCTGTCAATGTAAAGTTAAGGCTGTTGTCCTGAAAATAAAAGCCCACTGCTCTGAAAATACACACACTGGAGTTTAGTGCCCTGCCTCACTGCCTGCCATCACTGCATTAAAGTATTGCTCAATTCAACAGTTATAAACATCTACTCCTTCTAAAAGATTGTAAATGATTTCTTACGACTCGTAAACAGACACTTACTCATTAGGCAAACATTAGGCATTAGTTTGAACTCTGATTAACATGAAACAGGCAAATAATAACACAAGTTACAGGCTGGAATAGAAGTTTCTACAGTGTTGCTGTCAGAGAAGCGAGGATTTCAAATTTTATGATTTTTTACAGTAAAAATATTTCAGATTTCTACTTTAATATCTGGATGGTGAAATAATTACCATCGTTAATAAGCTTTTTCACTCATGCTTGAAGAAAAATGGTTAAATAACTTGTCAAAACATAAATTAAAACCAATGCAGATATTAAACAAAAATATGACCCTGAATCACAAGTTGTATCTCGCTTATCTGGAGGCCAGAGATTCTTAGTTGCTGGGATTTCTCCTCTGGCTACCAAAGTTAATTCAGGACAGACATTCAGGAGGAAACCGGATTGTGGAAAGTGAGTCACATGTTTCTTTTGGATTGTTGTTGTGTTTGGACGATTAATCAAAAATCAGGAAGGTTTTTGATGTGTATAAGTTTGTTAACTTTCTCACAAGCCTGGACAAGAAGGCAGGCTTGTAATTATGCAGTACATGTTTTGTCAGTGATTTATTCATTTAGTTGTAGTCGTATAATCCTGATTTGACCTTCGCTTTACTGCCTTATTGTTTGGGATTCCACAAACCCACTGCTGCATGTGTAAAAATGCTAATTACAGTTGCAAAATCAACTCAACTCAGTATTTTTTTAATTAGACCACATTAAAACCACCAGCCAACAGAAGTACTTGATTAGGTTTAGGCAACAAATCTACAACCCCAGTTCCAAAAAAGCTGAGAAATGTTTGGGAACTGAGGACACAAATTGTTGAAGTTTTCAGAGTGAAATTGTTTCTTATTCCTGCTCAACAGTTCAGGGTCTCTGTTGTTGTATTTTGTGCTTCATAATGCGCCACACATTTTCAATGGGAGACAAGTCTGGACTGCAGGCAGGTCAGTCTAGTCCCTGAACTCTTTTACTGTGAAGCCACGCTGCTGGAACACGTGCAGAATGTGTATTGGCATTGTCTTGCTGAAATAAGCAGGGACATCTCTGAAAGACAGTTACCCATGATGCCATGGGCATTAACACACCTCCATACCATGCTTTTTGCTTGTGAGTTCGCACTGGGAACAATCTAGATGGTCCTTTTCTTCTTAAGCCTGGAAGACACAATGTCCCTGATTTCCAAAACCAGTCTGAAATGTGGACTCCTCAGGCCACAACACATTTTTCCACTTTCTGTCGGTCCATCTCAGATGAGCCATGAAGGCCATGTAGAGTCCCTTTTTACAGTTATGTGGGTTTTTAATGCAGTGCCACCTGAGAGGTCAAAGGTCACATGCATTCATTATTGGTTTGCAGCCTTGCCTCTTATGTGCGGAGATTTCTCTCGATTTTAGATGGTGAAATCCATTAAATTCTTGCAATTTTGTGGTGAGAAATGTTCTCAGATTGTTGGACTATGTGCCCACACAGTTTTTAACAAAGTGGTGACCTCACGCCCTCCATGCTTATGAACAACTGAGCCTCTCAAGGATGCCCCTCACCTGTTTGAATGTTCCAAACAGGTGTTTCTTGAGCATTGTGCAACTTTTCTAGTATTTTGTTTTCCTCCTTTCCCAACCTTTTTTTGAAACATGCTGCAGCCACATTGGCTATTTATAACCCAGGTGCAAAAAGCTTTGTTGGCTATTGACACCTGGGTGCTTGTTTCTGCCATGCTAGGCTATATATACCACAAGTTTGAATAGCCTCAGTGGCTATTCTGTTACGGGTGCAAACTGCATTGTTGGCTACTGACACCTGGTTGCAAGAAACATGTGCCTCAAATTAATCCATTCATTCTACAAATTTTCTCCCATGAAAACTGATATTAACTGTTTGCAACGTCAGCAGGTACGTTCAGCCAATAGGTGCAGCCGTGAGCTCGCAGCTCCAGTCCAAACCCCATGAAGTCAAGTCGTGGACTTTGTGTGGATCCTGAGCACAGGCAAACTGTTTGTTCGCACAAGAAGCCGACTGCTGTCTCTCTCTGTCACAGAGCTGCAGAGTTAACAACACCGCTGACAACCTCGGAGTCTTTCTGAAATCAAATCCACCCCCAGGGACGTCTGTGTCGATGAATATATTTATCCATATGTGCACTTGTCTGATTCAAACATTATGTAAGAAAACTGACAAATCTCAGGCTGACAGGTCACATTTACCACTTTATCTGCAGAAGAAGGCTCACAGTAAGTGAACAAGCAAGAACTTAGTAAAGTTTCTTCCTGTTTTGAGATACTAAAAGTTTCCCATTATGATGACTGATCTATTTCTTCATCACACTGATGAAAATGAGCCTCCTTAAGAAGTCCTGTGACACCACATGACACAAACCCTCTGAAGTCACTTCGTTCCCTCCTGCAAATGACAAAACTATGTGGTGTTTTCCATCTGATGTAAGGACGGATTAAAAAGCTGCGAGGACATGGTGGGCTGAAGGCCACCTGACTGATTTATGTCGACACATGGCGGTAAGGGGTCGGGCTTGTGTGGGGGATGGGGGTGGGGGGTGGGTGACCTCACTGGCTTCATTATTCAGTATTAGCGGTACATTCAAAAATAGCGTTGCTGGTTGCGTATTACATTTTCAAGCACAGAGATAAAGTTTCATAACTCAAACATCAGTAATGCTTAAACAAGTGTCTGCATAGTGTCAGAGTTTCAACATAGTCTGTTGTGTCAAAGCCTCTGCACACACACAGACACACACAGACACACACTGCTGTCGTTCAGTGTTCAGGAGTTTCAGTTATCTGAAGGCCGAAATAAAAGCTGGTCATATGTTACAAGAACAGAAAAGCTCTTTGTAAGAAGAGCTGCAACAATTAAACAATTAATAGATCGAAAGGATTTTCGTTATTGAAAATTTCAGCATTTGTTTTATTAGTTCTGATACTTTTTTAAAATTATCATAAATATTTATGGTTCAAACTTGAAATTGAAAATTTAAAAATGTTTTATTTATTTGTTTATTTTGCATGACATCATCTCAAGGCCCTCACGAAGGGGCTTCACGGCCCACCAGTGGACCACGGCCCACACTTTGGGAATCACTGTGACATAGACTAAACGATTAATCGATTAACCGTCAAGATAACTTGCAGATTAATTATTAGTTGCCCTCCCCCAATCATAGATAGAGCTGCAGCGGTTTGTTGATCACTCAATTAGATGTCAACTGCGAAATTAATCACCAACTACTTCAACAACCGATTAATCGTTTTGAGTCTTTTTTTAAAAAAATATGAAAATGATCTGATTTTCAATGTTTTTTCGGTGCTCTATGACAGTGGGAACATCACCTTGGGATTTTGGGAAGAAAGAACTGCTAAAGACATTTTCCAATTCAAAATTCCAGACTTTTCCAGGATCCTCAGTATACAAATAGCAAGAAGTTTATAACGTAATAAATAAATGGATTTAAAATCAAACTGTTAACATGTATGTTTCCTTCTGACTATGTACGGTATTAAGATGTCCAAATGTCAGATATGTCTCTAAAGTAAGTAAACTAACCGGTGTGACTCTTCATATTGTTTGTTAACACACTGAATAAATATTGTTGTTGTTACCACATATTTTTAGTTTCCTTTATAAATAACAGCTTTAAATGAGTTGAAAGAAGTTTAATAACTTAATTTTCGTGTTGTCTGTGTAACCTTGTTTATTCGGTGTCGATGAATGTTTTCATTACGCGGAAACTTTTCTGATAAACACACCACGCCATAACCTGTACATGTTTACAAAAGCGGCGCTGCTTTCAATGCCATCAGCTTCACTCTGGCCCGTGTCCTCTCACACAGTGGTAAACATTTTGGCTGTCCACTTCAGACGCCATGGAAAACACTCTGCTTGGTATGATTGAGTTATTTTTAGAAATTCTGAATTTTATATTTTAAAAACCAGAACAGGGGCAACAGTCCGGAAATGCAAATATTTTTCCATACTCTTTTTTTTTTCCATACTTACTCAGGCCTGGAAATTACTAAAATCCAATTCAATACTTTTCCGTACTCTGTAGGAACCCCACAAAGACTGTGAATTTATGGATCTGCATAGTATAAATAGGGCAAATGGCACGCGGAGCATCAGAGGTGGTCCAGATTCTTTTCCGCGGTTCTGACAGGTGCTCTGTCGCTGCTCAGCAGGTGTCTATTTTAGGCCGAGGTGTGACCATGAGCTGAGAGGAGGGCTCGTGTGAAGTGTCAGTGTTGTTGGACTGAGAGGGAGTAGGCTGGGATGGTCGCGGTGAGGAGCCTGAATCACGCCAGTAGGCCAGTGAGCACATGATCACTTCAACTACACACCCACACACAGACACACACAGATACACACACACAGACACACAGTTCATTTCAGCTGTGTTTGATGTGTCAGTGAGCTGTCAGAAGACATTATAAAGCTGTCTTAGACTGTTTTCTCTATTAAAATGACCAGAGCATGACCAATATATTGATTAACTGATATTATCAGCCATATATTGTATCAGTATCAGCATATATGTTGTCCAATATGCACTTATAGGAATTTTTTAAGCTTTTTTTTTTTTTAGCATTCTGTGTATGTTTGATACTTTTTTTCTTAATTCAGGTTTAATATACACACATATTTTTGCTCTATTTGTGTTTTTTTTAAATTTAGAATTATTAAAAATACCAGTTTCATTACCACTTTTTAGGGATCATCATATAAGTGTGTGTTTATGTTTATTTTCTATATTTTTTATAAATATCAACTTATATATCAACATCAGATTTTTTTTTTTTAACTCCCTAATATCAGTCCTGATGCCAACAGCTGACCTGATTTTTGAACTTGGGGTTGAACCAGGTAACTGGGTCAAGAGCACATGGCCGGACAGTAAATACCACAGATGTTATGACACCAATAAATAACTCAAGCTACAATAATACCACGATAAAATGTCCATGATATGATATTTATCACGATATTACAAAACAAATAAATAGTTTGACTTGAGAAATTAATCATTCATTTCTTTTGTATAAAACTAGTTTCTGCTTTGGACTTTTAAGTGTTTCAGGTTTCCTTATTTAACCCTTTGATGCACAACATGGGTCAACAGTAACCCCACTAACTATTTATTTTCTATATCATTGCAAAAAAATATAGGTAATCAATATTTAGTACTCCAGGTATTCCTCTAAAAACTTGTTTTTGGTCATCATAAATGCTTATTTTCTTCTTTCTTTTCTTATTTTCCATTTGTGTATCACTACCTTTCTAATGCACAACATGGGATGTTGTAAATAGCCACATTGGCTACTCCACTCTGGGTGCAAATAGCATTGTTGGCTGAAACCTTGGTGCAAATAGCACCTGCCATACAACTAAAGATTTCTGCTAATCAGAAACAAGATGTTTAATGCATACTTGTAATAATAAATGATAAAATATTTCAAAGATACAGCAAAGAAATAAGATAGGAAATTAATTTTAACCATGTTGTGCATTACAAAAGGTTTTAGGTAGCTTGTGCATGAAAGGGTTGATATAAAATAAAATAAAATTATCCAGCCATGACCTAAACATGTGGGGGAAAAAACAGGCATGCAGACAGTTGCAGTCTTTTTAAAAAAATAAATAAAAATAATAAAATAAAATAACATAACAGTAGATATCATCACAGCCTGTTATGAGACATTTTTAGGGTTATATTCAATATATTGTTAACATCTCTGGTAATTATAGTGCTGAATAAGCAAACAGATGTTTTCAGGTTCTAAATTATGGGCAAGAGAAAGAGAGCAACAACACACACACACACACACACACACACTGTCCTTTACATGCATGTGACTTAATTACTAATAATGACACTGAATGTGATGCTGTAAACTTCAGTGTTTAATGGTTTCAGTCAGGTACGTTTCTATTGTTACTGAATCTACTGGCTGATCCACTAATGGTGACCTTTCTTCTATCGTCCAGGTACTGGAGCCATATTTGGAGGTTTTTTGCTCATTATACACTCATGATCATCCCCATGTTTACACATTTCTGTTGTAAGTTTCTATAAAATCTAAATATTTCTCTTTTTTTCCCCCCTATATGAGATTTAATTTTTTGTTCTTCTTTTCCTGGTTTTAATGAGATTTAAAAATGTTTTCCAAAAAAATTCTTTACAGGTTTCTATAAGATGAGTTTTTTTTAAAAATATATTTTTTTCTACTCCTGCAATGTTTCTACGAGATTAAAAATGTGTTTATACTTTTTTCATGTTTGTTTTAGATTTAGAAACATTTTTCTACTTTTTTTTAATGTGTCCGTGACTCAAATTTCTTTTCTGCTCTCTACAACTTTCTATGAGTTGTTTCTATCTCTTTCCAAGTTTCTGAGATCTGCAGGAATGTTCTTTGTTTCTCTGTTTTAACTAATGAACGTCTCAGGACCAAAATGTATCTATAATAAACGTATATAAACCAAAGGACTGGCAGTCTCTCCTCTCTTGCCCATGGGACTTTCCTCCAACACACCTGTCTACAAGAAACTGAAAGTATTCATGAGCCTTAAAGTCTATTTTTAGCCAAGAAATGATACCAAATAACCACCAGATAAAAGCAGGTAAGTTAGTGAGCAGCACAGAAAGTGAGTAACCCAACCATCACAAAACTCGCAGACTAGATAACCATTAAAGCAGTGGTATTGATAACACAGAACACAAGATGTCATAACAAATCTTCTAAAATGCAACTCTAACTCCCTGCTGCAGGAATGTTTAAGAGAACAGCTGACAGGATGATAAGAATCACAGCAGTTACGTTTATAATGATACCGCAGGAGAAAAATATCCTCACTATAAAGTGATAAAGACATATTTAAGTCCTCGTGCTGATATAATGATGTTTTTTCCCCCTCAGGCTGCAGCAGACAGTTAAATTTGTAGAAGCAGAAGAGAGATGTTAAAAGTTTGGAGGTTTTCTTACCGAGCCTCCTGCTGAGGTCCATCGTCTTCTCGACCACTTTGCTCCTCTCCTCTCTGGGAGTGCTGGCCAGTGACTTACCGCTTCCCAACATTATTACAAGTTCGGCGAAAGTGCCTGCAGGCTACAGCTTCAAAACTCGAGGCTTTTTTTGTCCGCTTACTCTGTATCAGTGAGTCTGGGGGGGTGCAGGTGTCTCCCCACAAGCGCAGAGTTGTGCTGCTGCTGCTCCAGAAAGGCCCCGAGCAGAGAGACGGACAGCCGAGCGCAACAGTTATTCCTTTTCCACATGTAAAATAAAGTCCCTCCCCGGCGCTGCTCTCCATGCCTGCGCGTAATATGACTCCAAACAAGGCGCACACGTTACGCGCCCGCACCCCCACCTCCTCCTCCAACTAACACACACAGACTGAGCGACATGAACCAGGGATGATTACTGGAACTTCTTAAAAAACTTTTTAAACTTCTCTGACGGACATCAGAGTCATACATCATGAGACTGTGTCATATCTGCGTCAGATGTCGTTATACTGAACATGTTCAGACAC
>JAJHUR010084526.1:0-19255 GCA_027495735.1 Lutjanus campechanus
CAGGACAGGTTTTGTGATCTTTTCTCTTATCTTCTGCCTCTGCAGCTCCCTCACTCACCTCTATTGATCCAGATTCTTGCTAGGTGCGATTCCACTGATCACACACGCCATTATTGATCGACATTGGTCACCCTCCCTTGGGCCGACATGGCGTCCTGTTAGCACCCCCGGGGGTATCTGCGTTTTGTTCCACGGTGACGCTTTAGCGCCTCGACAAGGCAAAGGCCACACATGAAAGGATTCAGAGTGTTTGAGCATCCAAGGAATCAATTCACACCCTGATTGTCATATACAAAGGCCTCACTGTCTCTTCCCCCAGCTCCAAAAAACTTAGTCTGGGGAGTTTGATCAGTAATTAACTCATCACGGCGGCATCAAATGCAGATTTTGAAGTCTAGATATTGTTCTGATATCCATTTACTTGCAGCCTTTTCAAGCTGCATCATCATGTTGCTGCACAACAGATGAGATGAATTGAGGGACTTCTTTGGGCGGAGGGGTCAAAGGCAGGTCAAGTTGTGGAGAACAGTATTTATGTGGCTGGTGGCTGTCAGGAAAACAATAATGCCGCTTGGACTTCATCTATCATTTGTTTTCTCACCAATAGTTATGAAGCGAGTACTTATTTTGCCATACAAAGCCAACGGTGAAGTGCAGGAATTGTGTGAGCGCTGAAAATGAGAAGAATGACTTTGGTGTTTATCTGTTTGGCCACATAAACGAGCCAGTTATTGTTTGGGAGTACACTTTCATCCCTTTGATGATAAAAACAAAATACAAACTCCAATTCCAAAAAAAAAGTTGGGACAGTACAAAGGCAAGATATTTAATGTTCAAACTGATTAACTTTATTGTTTTTTTATAAATGTACACTCATTCTGAATTTGATACCTGCAACATGTTCCAAAAAAGTTGTGACAGGAGCGTGTTTACAACAGTGATACATCACCTTTTCTTTTAATAAAACTCAATATGCGCTGACACAAATTGCTGAAGTTTTGAAAGTGAAATTCTTCCTCATTCTTTCAGGCGCTCAACAGTCCGGGTTCTCTGTTGTGTTTTGCTCCTCGTCAGTCCATCTCAGATGAGCTCAGGACCCAGAGAAGTCAGCAGCGTTTCTGGGTAATGTTGATTTATGGCTTTCACTTTGCATGGTAGAGTCTTAACTTAAATGTGTAGATGCAGTAGCAATGGCATTCCCAAGCCCATGTAATATTCTCCGTACATACTATTATGTGGGTTTTTTCAATGCAATTTTTTATTGCAGTGTCACCTGAGGGGTCAAAGGTCACAGGCATTCATTCTTGGTTTCTGGCCTTGCCCCTTACATTCAGAGATTTCGACAGGTTTGTGGATTGTACATAGTGAAATCCCTAAATCCCTTGCAATTTTGGGTTGAGGATTGTTCTTAAACTGATGGACTACTTGCCCATGTAATGTCCACAAAAGGCTGAACCTCGCCCCATCCATGTGAATGACTAAGCCTTTCGAGGATGTCCCTGAATGCTCCAAGCAGGTGTTTTTTCAGCATTATGTTAAAATAATAAATAAGTTCTAAAGTAAAGTTCTTCTAATGTTTTGGAGGCATCCCTGTGCATGTTGTGTTCCCTTTTAAAAGAACTAAAAAAAAAAAGCTATTTCTGTCTCAAACTCATGTGTCAAGGACAAAAAGAAAAGACATACCCAAAATAGACAAGTCTTATCAGTTTGGGAATGGTCATAGCACCAGTAAGAACAATGCCGCGGCGAGATGGGAGCTGAGGTTGACCCTAATAATGCGACTGGTCTGTCAAGGAACCTGAAGAACAGGAAGCCCACCGTACCTCTGTCTTCACGGATAAAGTCATAAAAATGATAAACACGGGTCTCGATTAGCCTCCGTCAGGACAATGTGCCGGTCGCCAGCGGGGAGGATTAGGGTCGGGCCAGTAAAAGTGAAGAGATGAAAGAGCTGCTCTCCCGTGTGGCTGACCTCCCTGTTCATTTCACTGAGGAAACCTGGGTTTTCCCTTTCCCCCCCGCTTACTAATGGTGATTCATCAGTCAATCAAGACGTTCTATTAATAGAGTTTCTTCTCCCTGTGGTGTTGTTATAAAGAAGTGGGAAGACAGTTACAAATGAGTGAAAGTCACCCTGGGCACAAGGAGGTGGCTCAGTGTGAGCGTTCACTGGAGTTAAAGGATAATTCCGGTTTAATATAACCTTGATCTCATTTCTAAAGGTTTGGCTATTGTTTCTGTTGGTTATAATAACATGGCAGATATCATTCAGGTGATCATATATGCTTTAAACAAATCCCCAGGGGATTTTTTTTCTTTTTTAAAAGACAGGATTCAGCTCAGACTTGACAAAATGATGTGAAACTCAGCACAAATTTATATAATCTAATGTATTATCCACCTTTCTTCTTATTCTGTTTTCAAGTTAGCAATAATAAATATACAATGACCGGTTACGCTTTTAAAAATAAAGGTCTTGGGTAAGTTTAGATTCCAAAACTACTTGGTTAGGTTTTGGGAAAGATCATGGTTTGTGTTGATCGTTTTAAGGACCCACCAATCCACCCCACCGCCGCCTCCCTGTACTGACTTTCTCGCTCTTTAAACTACGTTTGGTCTTATTATTTTGAAAGTTGTGCTGACTTTCACAAAAATGACTGACAATTCGCATCCATGTGCACAAAGGTTCTGCATGTATGGGTCAGCCTCAATAATTTCCTTTTACATATTTAAATGTCCTTTTTTAATTTTTTATGTGTAAACATTTCCTCCCAGATGATACATTCCCAAAGGCCTCTTGTTCAAAGTCTAACATGACACCCTTGACATTATAATTTGTATTTCTGTATCCTCAAGTCGCCTGACTGAAACCTCAGCAGCACTATGGATGTTCTCAGGAAAGAGACTTTGATTATTTTACTTGTTGCTTCCGTTTTATTGTTGGCTGACCCCTGGCAGCGCGCAAACCCCGAGGTCACCACAACTTGTGGTGCAAAGTTTCCAAACATCCTCATGTTAGCACGACTAAAGGCATATTTAAGATTTGTCTTGGACGCCGGCTTCGGTTTAGTCAAACAGACGGAGAATGAGGGCGAGACGAGAAGATAAGGCGGATGTGCTCATCTCCAAACTGAGCGGCCGGGACAAACAAGAAACAGTTTTATCATCAGAGCATCTTGGTGAGGCGGGGGCAGGATGGTGCTGCACGGGGGTACGGGGTGAAGACATCCTCGCCACTCAACGTGGAATTAGCCGGCCAATAAACACAACAGGGCCAAGTAGATTCCCACCTGATTCCCAGCAGATCCCTGACAGATTAACGCCTCCAGAACAATGAGACGAGAGTGGAGACGGCTTCCTCTGTGTCCCCGCTCGTCTGCGGCAGACGACATCCCAGTGCTACCCTTTCTGCTGGGTTGTGCTGTGTGCTCATGGGCAGGGAAACTTTCCCAGCAATCCCCTGGGGGAGGGGGAAGACTATACCACCAATAACGCATAAAAACATGTGTGAGTGTGCATGTGAGTGTGAGGCAGCGTGATCAGTTATATTGTTTTATTGCGTCATTTTCCAGAATTTCAAGTCCCCAATTTCTGTGACCAAAGAGGGAAAAAACATCACCAAACTCAGACTCTCACATCCTGTATGTGAGCGTAATTAAACCACCAACCTGTGGGTGATCTCTCATATCTGCAATCTCCCGTGGGGTGATTTTCAGGTTACCAAAGATCCAGTTGATCGTTGACTGACAGCTGAAGGCAGAAACTAAACTCATTTTAAATTCCTGAGTGACATTATTAGTGCTGAAACTTGAAAATTTTCAAGCTTCGGGAAAAAAGGTGTGATTTCTATTTACAGAATCAATCTCAGACAAGACGTTTCTCTCCTTCTTTCTCTCCTGCAGCACACCTGCTATGTGCTCCCCTCCTTAACCTCCTCATTCTCTCCTCCTGATGAGCCCCTTCCCCCATCCTGAAACACCTCCCGCTCTCCAGAGCAGGTGTTGGAGGAAGTCATAGTCTAATCAGACAATCTAAACAATCACTATCTCACCAGTGGCAATGACAAATGTCTACACTTACTGTTGGGTCCAAAACTGTATGGCTTCCAATTTATGCTCCAGCTTTAACACTAATATAAACCTATAATACACACAAAAGAACTTTAACATGGGTTTGATGGAGACTATCAAAGTATTTTTGATCATTATACCCTTTTAAAGCACATATTACATTGACAAATTGCCAATCTAAGCATGTTTCCCTTCAGTTGCAGCTGTCTTCAGAAAAAGAAAAACTCACTGCACACTACCTGGCGAGCATCAGACACAGTGAGCGACTAGTTGGTGAACAAAGCTGAGCAGCTAAAGAAACATATATTTGATATAAGAGACCAAAGCAGATCTAAAAGAGAGTAAATAATGGACCTATAATCCCCAAGTGGACATAATGAATGCTGATGTTCCTCCATCTCTGTTAGATATTATGTTGGCCGTATCAACTTTATAAGGTGATGATATATCAGTGTAGTGATTACAACTTGTTGCACGGCTCCAAAGTGGCCAAAAAGTCCATTAATGTAGGTTTGAGTTCTCAGATATAAACTAAAAAAGACAAGCCCGGCATCACCAGACTAATTCACAAATGCTATTAGTCTGAGATCTCTCACTTAATTTACACTTTCCAAAGGGGCGTTATCAATGGGTGCAGACCAAAATGTCTTTGATAGACCTGCAACCAGGTAGAGCAGTGAAACCTGATGTAGCAGTGAGTGGCACTTGCAGGTTGGGGCAGTGCTTGTTCCGGTTTCAAACTGGCAAAAAATGGCGGCCTGGTTGCAAACCTTGTCACATAAATGTGTTTCTGAAACCATTTGAGGTGAGAAATAGACAGTGTAATAAAATATTTATTCACATCCTAGTTATATAGTTTTATCTGAGTTTCGTGGGCCTGGTTCGTTGCAGTTGAAACTTGCGATGTGTTTGTGTGACGTCTGCTCCTTTGTCAGATGTTGCATCAAACCCGTCCAATGTTAAATAAGCGGTTGTGATCGGATGGGTTGAAATCTGTCTGAACCGGAGGGTGTCCAGACATACAGAGGTCTAATCTATTATTGCGTATTTTTATAAAAATGTAGTGTTTCATAGTACCACCGATCTATCATGGTGCTTCTTCCCACAGAAAGAGCAGAATGGTAAATGGTTAATAAGTTAATTTGTCAGTCTATATAAAATGTCACAAATTTGTGACGATTGTTCACAAACTGTCCTTGAATTGGAGGAAATTTTGATCTTAACATCTACAGATTGTTGGTTTTATCCGACCAGCAGTCCACCACCCGAAGAACTTCAATTAAAGCCGAAGCAGGCAGTTTATTTTTTGGCATCATTCTGCAAAAGTTCGACAATAAAATGTAATTCAGTTGGTCTCTTCGCTATGTTTGTCAAGCTCTGGAAAATCTCGCCCGTGATGAGCCTCATCCCCAAAATGGCAGTATTTCACAACCCAGGAAAAACACTCAACAATATTCTCTTTCTCTAGAAGATGGCTTAAATGTAAAAAAAAATTAGGTCTCAAAATTCTGAAAAATGTGCAGTTTTCTCTGCTTTGAAACACCTTGGCATGTCTGCTCCTCTGTCTCGGTGTCAAACACCACTATGACCTGAAAACGACCTGAAACATGGACGCTCTGTCTGGTAGCTTTATTGGACATGTCCAGACATGTTTGAGCCACCAGAGCCAGAGGACGGTGACAGGATGGTATTTTTTTTTTTTTTCCGTGCTGAGTTGTTGGAGCTGAGGGGAGCTGAAGTGAACTGATGGGCTGATTTGGACTGAGAGAGTCACTGACTGGCTCCGGCACGTCACCGAGCCATGTTTCAGGACTGCCCAAGAACTACTAGTACTACATAGTTCTCAGAGTTTTCAGCAACTATATTCTCACATTTATAATGTGTTCAGAAGAAAAACTTTACTTTAACTGTGAATCACAATTATTGCAAATTAATTTTCTGTTTATTTACTAATCCATCAATGAACTAAACATTCTTGCAGAAGTGTAAGTCTTTGAGATTAGTGCAGAATACCCAAACATTTGCAGCTAATTAACAGGGTTATTGTTAAAACTTTGCCCTTCTGTGTCTTTGTCCAGCTCTGGCCTCTGCAGCAGAGCGGCTCGGGGGATCAGTCTAGAGTGCTAACATATATATACCTTCCGTCCCTGTGATTTAAACTAACACCACTGCCTCGCAGCGCGGCACAAAGGAGCCAGCAAACACATTGTGCAATTCCCAAGAAAGCCACCCACAGACATTTATACAGCAAGACTGGCGACCAGCAGCTCAGCCGCGTTTCAGAACTCGCTTGGAAGGCGGACAGTTTGTGCTGCTACGCCAAGGACAGGAAGTGCTTGCAGAGGGACAGGAAGTGCTCACCGCTGCAGTAGCCGAGGCTGGAACTGAGATAATGCCATTGTGTAAGCAAGCCAAGTGACCTCTCCCTGAGCGCAGAGTCCAGAGGCTGGCGTCGAGAGCCCTGGCCCCCACCCAGCCCCAGACTCCCCAGGCACGGGGTGGGGGACTTGGTGGAGGGACAGGGGGAGGAATGAAGGGCGGGGGAGGAGGAGGGGGGGATATGAGGCGTGTCACCTCGCCTTACCCCCCCACCACCACCACCACCGCCACTGAGCTGACTCTGAACCTCACCTTGTAGAGGAAATGTGGCTACGACTCCAGACTTTATGACTTCTCCCATCAAAAGCCAGGATTTTTACTCCCACACAGAGAGAGAGAGGAGAGAGAGAGAGAGAGAGAGAGAGAGAGAAAGAGAGAGGTGGCCCGGGCACACTCATACCCCACACCCATGTCCAGACACACACACAGACACACACACACACACTGAGTCTCGCTTTCTCCACTCTCTTACACTCTTAGAAATAAGGGTTTCAAAAAGGTTTCTGAAAATTTTTTTTTTGAAGAGACGGTTTGTCAAGGGTTCTATGTGAGACAAAGGGTTCCATTATGAACCATTTTCATCATAAGAACCCCTTTCGGAAGACAGAGTTCGTCAAGGATTGTTGAAATTCTTGAAGAACTCTTTTGTCAAGGGTTGTTTTTACCGTAACATAAAAGAGTTCTCGGTAGAACTCCCTGGGTGGGTTCTAGATAAAACCTACAGAATATAAAAAGGTTTTCAGTAGAACCCCAAGTGTGTCCTAGAAAAAAAAAACCTTAGAATATAAAGGGGTTCTTGGTAGAACCTCTTGAGTTGGTTCTCAACAAAAGTCTTGGAATGTAAGAAGGTTTTCAGTAGAACCCTGTGAGTGTGTTCTAGATAAAACCTTTAGAATATAAAAAGGCAGAGCCCCTGGGTGGGTTCTTGTCAGCGCCCAGGCGGTGGAAAGGTTCTGAGAGGGTTCTGGGTGGAAAGATCACACCGTGGAAGGGTTCTTTGTTGAACCTTTCATAGGCAGTTCTAGGTATAACCCTTTATGTTGGTATGTAAAGGTTCTATCAGGAACCATAAAGGGTTCTCCTGTGGGGACAGGCTGAAGAACCCTTTATGGTTCTAGTTAGCAGCTTTATTTCTCAGAGTGTAGTATCGGAGGGGGAAACCTTATCAGGTCATCAGCAGTAAAATAGATGATGACAGTATTATGGTCCAGATCCTGTCCCATGCAGCGATCTGGCCGGACCTCCATCCAAAACACCCTCCCATCAACCCCTGGAGGGTCACCCGGCGTGCTCTGGAGTCCCCGCTGGTGTCTGCACGGGGGCACGAAAAGGTTGCATAAGCATCTCTCATATTTCTGTCAGCCGCTTTTGACATGTCAGAGGGAGCAGTGATGGGAACGGTCCGAGAAAAGATGGAGCCGACAGGTTGAGGTCTGCCCGCTCTGATAAGAACCCCCGCAGCCCGTGGCTGATGTTTGGATTTCTGACCACAAACAGGGAGGCTTCTTTCTCCAAGTCTGGATATTTGAGGTGCAACAGGTTGCTTTAACCTTTCCCCCCCTCCGTTTCACCCTGTCCTGGTCTGGCACAGCTGCTCCAAAAACAAGGAAACAGATTCTCACACATTTCTGTAGCTTTGCACGTGTGTGTGTCGTAGAGTTAATGGAGTTTATATTTGACTACTGGCTGATGTCATCTACACATATTCCATGAGGTATGAATGCTGCTCAGACCAGAAGTGTCACCTCAAACTGAGAGTGAAACTGCACGTTGTCAAGCCTCATGGAGGGATATTTTGGTAGTGGTGGCTCCCAGCACCTCGGGGCTGAGTCACAACTAAGTGAGCTAATACCAGTTAGCGGTTAGCTATCTTACTTTGGCAACAATTAAACCTGTCTTTCCATTAGAAAACCCCGTAAACGACCTCCGTACTGTATTCCCTGTTGCTCTCTAAGGCTTTGTCTGTCCCAGTGACAAGTCGTGTTCACTGGGAGGCGGCTGTGCTCAGTTCTGTAGCCCGCTAACAGTTATGGCTAGTTACTTTAGCAATAATTAAGCTGCTAAAGCTATCTGTCCATCAGGAAATTCTGTAATTAAGTCACTGAGAGATGAAGCTGAGCAGCTGGAGGACATCAGGGGCAAACCAGAAAATATACTGAATAAACTTATAAAGTTGTGTTTTTACACAGTCAAACACTCCTGTGATCAGATGTATTCTCCTTCCATGTTCAGGAGCTCCATAAGTGAGAAGCCGTTTAATGTAATTTACGGGTATCAAAAATACTCAAGAGTATCTACTGAGCGACTTTTTTGTCACTGTTGAGCCAGATACTGGTGTGTAAGTGATGTGTAGTGAAGTAATAAAAACACTCAAACATTGATTTTAACTTCATGAGAGCTTTCAGTAAAAATCCAGAAGCATTAACATCAAAATATAAATACTCATTATGCAGAATGGCACATTTGAGGAGATTAACTATTTATTGAACTTATTGGACTACAATTACTTTTTGTTGAAAACATTTTGGATTCATCTGAATCTGTAACTGACAACTACACACTGCACACACTACACAAAAAAAACATACAGGAATTTAGTGGAATCAACTCATCTTTCCTCATTAACGTAACAGAAATATACAGGCTTTATTTATTCATGTTAATTAAACCTAAAATTTCTAGTATGTGTTTTCAGAACACTTCAGAACTTATAAACATGATTTCTTCTAACTTTAAGTCTTTTGATTTGAAATTATGAGTTGAATGAATGTATTGATTTCTATCAACTCATTAAAAAAAAGTTTGAAAATTTGTTTTGCCTCAACTTGTCTTTTCATCTTCAGTCAACTTAAATTTTTTAAGGCATCCTGGACACAAACAGACACAAATCTGTCAAATAAACATGTAAAAAGTAAATTTTTTTTCGCCTGAATTGTAGTGGAGTAAAAGTATAAAGTAGCAGAAACTTCAGTACTTTAGTAAATGTACTTAATTACATTCCACCACTGTACTTGGGGGTGAAATATATCACTATTTGTACAGTGACTTTGCCTTATTTTAAGTCAGGGCAGGATTATAAAGCATACAATGAGATGAATGAGCATCTAATGAGGTAAAAATAATTTGATTGAGACACAATAGTTCAGATATTTTGGGTGAAATGCACCTTAAAGCTTTGCTGAAAGAGGTATAATAGCTGGGAATCAAATCCAGAGCACATGAAAATAATCTTTCTGACTCTTTTAAGTATGCTGATGTATTTTTAGTCATCACAGACTTGGCATTATTCCAAGTATGTCCTTGTGTTACATCATTGCTGCAAAAAATAAGTTAAGACAAAGATATTTGGGCGTTTTTCCAGACACGATCTGTTCTCTCACAGAAAAAAAAAGTCAGAACAGAGTGTTTGACGCCCTGAACTTAATCAGTCAGCTGTTTGTTTGGTTCATTAACATCCCAGACCGACGTCTAGTCGGGTGAAGACAGTGTATCCACATGAGAAACTGTTTTGACATTTGAACGTCACAGCCTGAAAGACAACAGTATCACAACATTTAACAGGGTTGTTTTTTGTGTGTGTGTGTCAGAGGCTGCATCACTTCATGTGATAGGTGTTTATTTAAAGCTTTCTCCGCTCTTATTGATTTCACTTTCAGGGCATTTAAAAATCCTCAATTAACGCCTTTTGTCCAGCTGCATGTCAAAGAAAAGTCTCCATCCATCGAGACGACCGCGCGTAATGAGGGAGCCATTAACTCCACGCGTAAACCTGATACTCAAGATTTTTAACACAGTTAATTCGCCCAATACACAGACTGACGATCAAGTGTATTGATGTCTGAGCATTAGTGTCAGTCTAATATCAGAGCTGCCTAGATTACTGTGAAATGTTTTCAGCCAGTGAATACAAATTACATGGACATTTTTGTAATTAGTAACGTAATCCATTTGATTGCAAAAATAAATAAATAAATCTAATGCAAGTGTTTCTGGATCACTTTTGATTTATTTCAAAATAAAACACTGGAAATATCGCAAATATCGCACGTTATACTAAAAGAAAGTAATCAACAGCTGCAAAAAAAATCCCACAAATATACAAATATATATATTTGTTTGTCCTTTAAAATCTCAAAATATTTTCGCCACTAAATTCATGAAAAAAGTTTCTCTTTTTTTTTTTAAATTGCCACATTTCAAACACGTAATCAGGAATATAGTTAAGTAACTAAGTGTAACTATAATCTAATTACATTTTTTTTCAAATGTAATCTGGGTTGATTACTTATTTTTTTGTAATCTGATGACGTAATCTCGATCACGTGTAATCTGTTACTACGCAACCCTGTGTGATACGAGCGTCAGAATTAAAAACGAACTAAAGCGTTATTGTGGATTAAAGAGTTCAGTTTCACCTCTTTTCGCTCCAAAGGTGGATATAATTAAACACACTGCCGCTTTTAACATCGTGCACTAGAGTCTGAATTCATATCTTGGTGTTTAATTTCGCTCTGATTTAGTTTTAATCTAAATTTGCAGCACATGAGCATATATTCTTATTGTTGGGTGTTTCAGATCTATTTGAAATCTCTCAGTCTGTCCTCAGAGGGTCTTTCTCAGCTCTTCAAACAAGGGTCGGAGGCGGAGTACTGAAACTTTTTTACACCTTTGTAGTGGGCACTCCCCCCACATGGTGATTGGCTGCCTGTGAGTTTATAGCGCACCAACCTTCACATCCACCGCTGAGTAGTCGGTACCGTTCAGTCCACGCGTCTCCTGGAAGAAGTGGCCAATGGATGTGACTAATTGTTTTCTATTCCAGCTTGAAAGCCAGAAACCTTCTTAAGATCTTATATTTTAATTTAATTTATCTGCAGTCTCAGTGCTCGTGTGTTGTCGCCTTTGCCCCGGTGGCTCTCCAACCAAAAACCCTCCCAGCTGGACAGAGATGAGCAGTCCCGATGCGGGTTACGCCAGCGACGATCAGACCCAGGCAAGGTGTACGATGTCAGTCATGATGCCTGGAATGGGACACTGCCAGTGGGCCGACCCTCTCAGTCCTCTCGGGGACGCCAAAGTGAAGAACGAGCCGTGCGCCTCTTCCAGCTCCGGCGGCGGCCAGAACCGCGGGAAGAGCGAGCCGCGGATCCGACGGCCCATGAACGCGTTCATGGTGTGGGCGAAGGATGAGCGCAAGAGGCTGGCGCAGCAAAACCCGGACCTGCACAACGCCGAGCTGAGCAAAATGCTGGGTAAGTCTGTGAAACACTTTATTTAATAAATCGCGTGCTGTTTGCCACGTTGTCAGATCTGTGCATAGAATTTTACGCACTTAATATCATGTTTTATCTTTATTCTACTTAAAAACACATGGATGGTTATTTGTTTATCAGTGCAGTAGTTTTTAAAGGAATAATATGAAACTTTTTCCTATAAATAAAGCAATATATATACTCATATATGTATAATCCCTTTCAATCATCACTAGACATGTGTGGTGGTGGCTGTATCAGCAGAACTCCTGCCCAATTTCTGTATTTCTCATTGTTTTGCTGTGTTTGGGACACTTTACCAACACAAAACGTCAGTATTTGACGTCCTGGGAATGAGACACAACAATAAACTACAAACAGCTCGACTAAACCATACCCATTCTACCTTTAAATGCAGCAGGTGTTATTAAAAGTTCTCGTGTCTGAGTTAAAAACCTGTCCCTGCCCCCCTAAAATGGCAACAATCTATTTTTGTGTGTCTGTGTTCGGTCTCTGCTGACATATCATTGATGTGCGCTCTCCTCTTGACCTGCAGGGAAGTCGTGGAAAGCCCTTCCTGTCACAGAGAAGCAGCCGTTTGTGGAGGAGGCCGAGCGGCTGCGGGTGCAGCACATGCAGGATCACCCCAACTACAAGTACCGGCCGCGGCGGAGGAAGCAGGTGAAGAGGATTAAGAGGCTGGACTCTGGCTTTCTGGTCCACGGCGTGTCTGATCACCAGGCCCAGGCGATGTCCGGGGACGTGAGTCTGGGTTTGGGCTACCACTCCGAGCACGGCTTCCAGCTCCCTCCACAGCCGCTCAGCCACTACAGAGATGCTCAGGCTCTTGGGGGCCCCTCGTACGAGGCCTACAGCCTCCCCACGCCTGACACCTCCCCTCTGGACGCTGTGGAGTCAGACTCCATGTTCTTCCCTCCACACTCACAAGAGGACTGCCACATGATGCCTGCGTACGCTTACCACTCCCAGGCGGCGGCAGAGTACCAGCCCCAGGATCCTCTCGCCAACCACCCCCTGCACCGACACCCTGCCTCGGCTCCGGAGCAGCCCCCTCAGCCCGCCGCCCTCCCACCGTCCTACATGGGATGCCCCAACCCTCTGGCCATGTATTACACCCAGCACTGCAGCCCTAGCCATCCCAAACGACACCCTGGCGGCGGGGCAGGACAGCTCTCCCCCCCTCCTGACTCCCACCCTCACTCAGCAGCAGACAGCGTGGAGCAGATGCACCACTCCGAGCTGCTGGCCGAGGTGGACCGCAGCGAGTTCGAGCAGTATTTGAGCTCCTCTGCGGCGCGTGCGGACATGACAGGCTTGCCGTACGGGCCACACGAGGCCGGCATGCAAGGACCTGAGAGCCTCATATCATCAGTGCTGTCAGACGCCAGCACAGCTGTGTATTACTGTAGTTACAACAACTCCTAACCTCCTGCTGCAAGGACACATGATCTGACCTCAAATCTCTGTAGCTAAATCTGAACAAAAATGTTTTTATTTTTTTAAATTTGTTTTTCACTACTATAGCACAGAAGGTCCATGAGATTTTTAGAAAAACGAAGCTCTGGAGACGACTGTTGTACTGTAAAGAATATTTTAATAACATGAACACTGGTTTTTAACTTTTTTTCTTCCACCCTTGCAGGGAAATGAATTCATTTTGTGATAATAAATATTGTACAGTCACTATTTTAAAGTTTATGTATATACTGAAGGTGTTTTTTTATACTTTTTTTTTTGCACTTTTGAGAAATAAATTTTTGCAAATAGACTCATAGACTCTTGTATTTGTTATTTCACGTTCTTTTAAATCTCAGATGCTGGTTGAAGCTTTCTTTATGATGCAAGCACGTTTTGTGCTCTTTAAGTTTATTTTAGGGTGTATTTTACTCTAAATCAAAACCTCTATCAGCCAAAAGAAGATCACACTGGAATTTAGTGGAATTAACTAATATTTTCTCATTAATTGAACTAAATATATATTATAATAGTCTCAAGTTAATTCAAGTAAAAACATTTTTATTGTCAGACCTCTTCATAACTTATAAACATGACTTGTTCTGACTTTTGAGTCAAATTAATGTACTGCTGCACGTTCGCTCAAGGCAAATTTCCCAGGATGCAGTTTTTTGAGAGTTCGAACTCTCTTCAGAGATCTGTTGTAGTTTGAGTGTCTTTAATACATGTTAAGATAAATCACGGTTGTTTCTTTTCATAATATTCAAAACAGTGGCTACCATGATTAACTTCTGAATGTTTTCTCAAGTTCATTTAACTAAACTCAACTAGTTTTACATTTTTAAGACAAGTTTGAGCCAATTATTCAACCCATGTTCAATCAAGTTGAACTGAGTTAAAATTATTCATTTGATTATTTTTTTATTGGTCAGTGAGTTTACGATGAAGAAAATGAAAATCCGTACACACCATAAAATAATAATTAGTGTCTGGGCTGTTTCAAAATCTCAAGTTAGCTGAATTTGAAAAGAAAAGTTGAGGTAATTTTGTGATTAAACTTAATTTAATGAGTTGGTTGAACTTGTTCAGCACATTCATTCAACTCATCATTTCAAGTAAGAGGACTTAAAAGCTCATGTTTACGAGTTCTGACCACTCCTGAAAATGAATACTAGAAATTTTAAGTTTTAATGAGCTTGAATAAATACAACTTGTGTATTTATGTTAAGCTAATGAGAGAAGATTAGTTGGCTCCACTATTCTTTACAGAACAAATTCACTTTTCAGATGTTTTTCCACGTGGCACAACATTACCGTTGGCACTGTGTTACATGGCACTGCCTCTGTTGGTTTTTCCCACTTCCACCACAGAGCTGAATGGGCCCCCAGCAGCACCAGTTGCTCACCTGGAAGCGGGGCAGCGACCCGGCTTCCTGGCCCGGACAGAGTGGAGGTAATCTCAGTGTCCGCGTTACACATGGCGCCTTGTTTTCGCAGCATGGGAACACAGTTTATGCTCCGGACATCCTGCCTGTAAATGATTTAGTCTCTTCTGATTAATGCTAAGGGCCATTAAAATTCACCAAGGCCCACTACACCTCTCTTAAACAATGGTGACACTTTATTTTGTGTATTTTCACAGCTGAACATGAGGTACATTTCAATATGCATCCTCCTGCTATGCATAATAACACAGCAGTGACATCAGGTTTTATTCCTGTGGGTATACTGATATACCCTGCGATATATTTATCCGCCAACGCCGGTCTGTCGCTTCATCATATATCAGATTTATCAGGTAAAACTCTTTAAGAGTTCAGCCCAAACCTTGAGGATAATTCATGGTATTTATAGCTGCGAAAGAGTCCCGTTTTATAAATAGAGATTTTCCCGATTTTGAAAGGAAGAGGTTCTTCTCTGAGGGGTCAATCACCCTGACCCCACGATCCATTTTTAGCACTTCAGAGGAAACATGTTCCAGAGGTGTATATGTTCATGCGCTTTGTTCATGCTGAATGTTTTTAAATATTCTCTTATGTAGGAGACGTAGTGGTTAAAGCTCAAGGTAAATATTGCTGGTTCTTCCCACGGTCTTAATAATGATGTCAGCTCTTGTTTAAGTCAAGAAAATCTTGTCCAAGCAGCCACAGTTTGACTTCGACATGCATTATTGAGTGTTTTTCCTCCAAACGAGTACGTCTGACATGTGTAAGGTACGTCTTCTTACTTTACTCACACCCAGACTGACTTATTTCCCTTCGGGCCGTGCAGAACAATCCACTGTAATTGGTGTGAATGTGTTTAAATTCAGTCTGCAGCTGAGTGGCAGGTTTATCCTCCCTGTTGTTACAGCTAATGGGCGCATAACAACAGGCTCAGGCCACGATCCCCCAGGCATCAGCAGAGTGGGTGGGGGGGGGGTCACCTGCACAGACTTAGGCAGAGGCAGACCCCCCCATGTCAGCCCATGATATTATCTGCACACGCTAATTGATCAGGGCTAATTGACGAGGAAGAGCAAAGATTATCTTGAAGACAGAGGAAGGTGTTGGCCAAAAAAAAAAGTTTGTCGTAAATATTAGGATGAGACTTTTAATGCTGTGGGAGAAAAGTGATTATGTTTTGTTTTATTATTTTTTCTGTTGAATGAAAAGTGAGTTGTAAGTTGTTTTACTTTAAAAAAAATTAGTGTTCAGGCTGCCTTAAAAATTTAAGTTGACTGAATTTGAAAAGACAAGTTGAGATCATTTTGTAATTATTCAAAATAAACAAACTTAAAAAAAAAATGAAGTTTAACAAGTTGATTAAACTCTGCACCGTTTATAAGTTCTAAATTCTGAAAATAAAAAGTAGAATTTTTTTAAAGCTTCTTTGCATGGTTTCTTATAGTGAGTGAAATGCAGTGTGGATACGTTTAAGACTTCGACAAATAAGAATTAGATTTAAAAAATATATATAAAAGGCGCATATTTCATAATTTAATGCAAACAGTGCAGTTACGTTTTGTGCATTCTTGAGTGTAAATGTGCAGAACAAAACAGAGGAATAATTAGAGTTGCAGCTGTTTACCATAATATGAAAATATATGGTTATTGAATATTACTGTATTAGTGTTATATAAAAATATAAGACATAATATTTTGTTAAATTCTAATTAAGAGTTTGTTCAACCAAAAAATAAAAAACACTTTTGTTTTCATTCCATTAAAGGGTCATTGCTGAGTCATCATGAGTAGGCTAACTGATTTTTAGCGAGCTAGCAAACAGAGTAGTGCTTTATTTCACTGTTTAGCTGCAGCGAGCAAACAATATAACGAAAAAAACTTTTGATAACATTTAAGCGAACAAACAATTTAATATTTTGCTAACTTTTTAGCTAGCTAGAAAACATTGCAACCTTTTAGCTAGCTCGCAAACAATTTAACATTTTGTTAATTTATTTGCTTTAATTCGGCTAAGCAAACATCTCTATGCGGATTAAACTCTGTTTAAATGAATACATTTGATTAAATAAACTGAGATTTAATTGTGCAACAGAACTCTGCTTAGTTTTAAATCTGGATTTACTCATTTTAAACACAGTTTTGCTAAACTCTGATTAGAACAACTCAGTTTAAATGTAACTAAATAATATAAAATGTACAATTTTTAAAACTCATATATACAAGATGGTAGTTTAGTCGGACTGTGGTCATATGAGTCTCATTTGTAATGTGTTTGCAGTGTGTTTACATATGAAATTAATGTCAGATGTAAATCGAGTTGCTATTAGCTGTAACCTTGCACATCTACAAAATATTATTAGTACATCTTTTATCTTATTTTTTATAAGAGATGTATCTCTTCTATGTTTTAAATGGTTGTTTATACTTTAATTTCTGTTGTTTTAACTTTGTATTGTTGCTTCAGCTTCTCTATACAGCACCGTGAATCAACCTCTATGACACATGCTTTATAAATAACACTGCCTCACATAAAGACCGAGACAGGTCATAATGTCAGGAAAAAACACACAAACATGCAAATATTGTATGTTTATATACAGACGTAGGTCAACAGATGCACCTTTCTCTCACTATAACTCAGTCTAGTTCATGTAAATCCACTCAAAAAATAAGCAAAAATCAATATTGTGTGGATTTATGTGTAAAAGTCTGAGTTATATTGTCTGTGTTTGAAGTTATTTACATTTGCATTAGTGTAAGCAGCACTGAGAAGTTTCCAGGTGGAAGCAAGACATTCGGTCAGAGCAGAGAGAGCACAGCTCAAAGCTCAGGAAATCAGGGCTTTCATGGTGTTCCCATTGCTGCGGTGGTGTTTGTGTGTGTCTGTGTGTGCAGGTGTGTGTGTGTGTGTGTCCCGGGGCCTCGCTGCCAGCAGTCTGCAGAGAGCCACTCAGAGATTACAGCAGGACGGCCGGCTACATTAACACAGCAGCACTTAATCATGGCACTGCCCTAATCTCATCTCAGGTAGCTGCCTTTCACAAACACGCCGACAAACGCAGCTTCATTTACCCGCACAGCCAGCTGCAATTTAATTCATTCAGCATCCAATAAAACATCAATATCTGTTTTATCATTTGACCAACTCAGGTGCAAACATGAGGTTTTATTAGTCATTATAAAGTCACGTTAACTGTGGTTGAATGTACTGTGCTTCTTAAATAAACACTGAATGTATGTGTGACATCCACCCTCTGCATGAGCTGAATCCAGGTGCAAGTAATTATATCTAATGGATGTCTCTTTCTCTTGACTTTACACCATTCAGAGGGCAAATAAAAAAGGCATTTTTAAACAATGCTTTTTCATTTTGGGTGCAGCAGAGATGTGGCTCGTGCAAAAACAGGCTAATAAGAAAGAACAGAGCTGAAACAATTACTCGATTAAGTAATTTATCAGCTGGAGGAAATTAATTCACAGTCATTTTGATAAATCAACTTTAATGCTTCCTTTATCAAGAGTTTATAGATTATAACTAGGCTTTAAAGAGTAATAAAGAGCTTATAAGCCATTAATAAGAGCTAGTTTTGGGTTGCCAGGTTGTACAAATTTCCTTTGACTGAGTACACCATGTGATCACTTGCCTGCAGAGGACTTTGACTAAAATCCATTTATTATATATTTTAAAAAAAAGGAGAAGAAAGAAAGAAAAAAGAAGAATAAACAGCAGCTAAAGTGATTTTGCACAATCTGGCAACCCTAAACTTGCTCCCACCAATGGCTTACAGCTTATTAACCATTAATAAAGCTGTAAGTTACAACTTTAAAACCCTTTATGAACGGTTTTATTGTGAAAAAATGCCCATCCGGCTTCTCATATGTAAGGATTTGTACTGTTTACCTCTGGGAACATCATTATTTTCTAATATTTCATAGACCAGTCGCTCTCATACCTTTTTCAATAATGTACCCCTTTGAAATATTTTTCTTTTATCCAAGTTCCCCCTGACCACCATGAAACATTTTTGGTCGAAAGAAAGTGCCAATATAAAGATGTACACAAGCTTATTGAGGTTAATCCAGGTTAATTAAAACATATTCTTCCTGGCATTTAGTTGGCTCTGTTTATTCCTTCTTTTTCTCTTTTTTCCTCCATGTTTTCAGCTGTTTTACTCCTATGTTACAACCACAAATCCATTTTCTTGGTTTTCGTCTGTCAGTCAATAAGGAAACAGGGTTCCCGTCACACTGAACATGGTTCTATTTGTTGCTTTCTTCTTCTGTGAGGTTTTATGGCAGCGGACAGTTTTCGGCGGTTAATGACAGCACAGGAATATTAAATAAAACTAACAAACTACATTTACATTTGTTATTGAACTAATCATTGTAACCTCATGTACCCCATGCAGTACTTGAACATACCCCTAGGGGCGATTAATTTATCAATTGACCCTTCCTAAGTCCCGCCCCCTTTTTGCTCTGCGCTCCAATAACAGTTGAGCAAACTTGGTACCTCGGTCAACTTTCTCCCTAAAAGTGACATAATGTATAATCACATCTTAATTTAGCTAATGTTAGCAAAATGCTAACTAACTAGCCAGTCACTGTTAGCAAAACAATAGCTAACTAGCTA
>JAJHUR010084526.1:19275-29767 GCA_027495735.1 Lutjanus campechanus
ATTAAGTAATTTATCAGCTGGAGGAAATTAATTCACAGTCATTTTGATAAATCAACTTTAATGCTTCCTTTATCAAGAGTTTATAGATTATAACTAGGCTTTAAAGAGTAATAAAGAGCTTATAAGCCATTAATAAGCGCTAGTTTTGGGTTGCCAGGTTGTACAAATTTCCTTTGACTGAGTACACCATGTGATCACTTGCCTGCAGAGGACTTTGACTAAAATCCATTTATTAGCAACTTGTTAAGCATTTATTCAAAAAAAGGAGAAGAAAGAAAGAAAAAAGAAGAATAAACAGCAGCTAACGTGATTTTGAACAATCTGGCAACCCCAAATTTGCTCCCACCAACGGCTTACAGCTTATTAACCATTAATAAAGCTGTAAGTTACAACTTTAAAACCCTTTATGAACAGTTTTATTATGAAAAAATGCCCATCCAGCTTCTCATATGAGGTTATACTGCTTCTGTAAATTAAATATCTTTTAGATTTGTACTGTTTACCTCTGGGAACATCATTATTTTCTAATATTTCATAGACCAGTCGCTCTCATACCTTTTTCAATAATGTACCCCTTTGAAATATTTTTCTTTTATCCAAGTTCCCCCTGACCACCATGAAACATTTTTGGTCGAAAGAAAGTGCCAATATAAAGACGTACACAAGCTTATTGAGGTTAATCCAGGTTAATTAAAACATATTCTTCCTGGCATTTAGTTGGCTCTGTTTATTCCTTCTTTTTCTCTTTTTTCCTCCATGTTTTCAGCTGTTTTACTGCTATGTTACAACCACAAATCCATTTTCTTGGTTTTTGTCTGTCAGTCAATAAGGAAACAGGGTTCCCGTCACACTGAACATGGTTCTATTTGTTGCTTTCTTCTTCTGTGATGTTTTATGGCAGCGGACAGTTTTCGGTGGTTAATGACAGCACAGGAATATTAAATAAAACTAACAAACTACATTTACATTTGTTATTGAACTAATTATTGTAGCCTCATATACCCCATGCAGTACTTGAACATACCCCTAGGGGCGATTAATTTATCAATTGACCCTTCCTAAGTCCCGCCCCCTTTTTGCTCTGCGCTCCAATAACAGTTGAGCAAACTTGGTACCTCAGTCAACTTTCTCCCTAAAAGTGACATAGTATATAATCACATCTTAATTTAGCTAATGTTAGCAAAATGCTAACTAACTAGCCAGTCACTGTTAGCAAAACAATAGCTAACTAGCTAGCTGATGACTGATGCAGATTAGCTAGCTACTTGGCTCGAGTTTTGATCTTGACATGTGAATATATGTTGCTTTTACAGGTTCCCACAACGTCCTTTAACCACCTTTAAATTTTGTTTTTCTTTTCAACATAGACGAGCCTAGCACATAACATATCTAAGAACAAGGAACAGGAAAGGAGAACACTGACCAAGGTTCCAAGCTTGCTCAATTGTCATTGGAGCACAGAGCAAAAAGGGGCGGGACTTAGGAAAGGTCAATTGTAAAAATGAATCAATAGTGAAAATAATGCAGCCAAAACCCCAAATAAACACTTTACATGAATAAATCAGTTGCAAAAGTCAAAATATTTAGTGATCATTCACATACATTCCTTGTGTTCATGTCAACAAAGACATTACTGAGCAGCAACACATGCCTCGTCTCATGTTACTATGACAACAAAGCCCACGTGCACATTAAACCAGTGTTTGGTTTCATCACGAGCGTCACCCAGTAATGCACGCATGTAAATAAAAATGCTCTCGTGGCGGTGAAGAGTCCCTTCGGAGACAGACCCAGAGGGGCTGCAAGGGCCCGAACTGATTAAGTCATTGATAGCAGATTGCAAATACAGCATGTGAGACAGCTGCAGGAGAGGGTGTGTCCCTCGTCTAAAGCAGGGCTGGTTGCTCATAATCCCAGGCATATGCTGTCCCTCTCCGGCCCGCTTTTATGGTCTCTGCCTGTCACACCACCGTCCAGTTGTGCTCCCACTATATATAGTGGATCCAGTCAATCCGTCCACTCAGTGCTGTGACTCAATAGTTTATTTTCCTTCTGATTCCAGCTCTGCTTTAATTGTCACACGTTCGGTTATAAATAGTCGATAACTTTGAACAGGTACCCCCACTTTTTATGCCAAGATATCAGCTGCCGTGTCAGAATTCACAGGGATTATTCACAAATGGTTTTTGAAGTATTTTGAAGTATTGCACAGCACAGCAGTTATGGTACAGAAACATAAGGTGCAACATAATTTAACAGCTTTGCATCAGAGCTCGCTTTGTTAATGTCTGACAGAAAATCTTATCCTCTTATGCCCTGAGGACCCTTTGGTGGGTTCAGTCATGTTGTGCAGGAGAGCATTTAGTTTATTTTTAAATTGTGGTCAAATATGCAGCAGTGTTAGTGTGAAAGTTAGATTATTGGGTCCTGCACACACAATCCTGGCACATGGACATAAAACAAACAAAAGAACTTTATTTTTCTCCAATGATTTGGAAGTAAATTATGCCCAAAATGGTTCCCTTCCAAAAACACAACTCCAATTTTTAGAACTTGTCAGAAATGTGGGACATTCAGCTGAAAAAAATAACCTGAAAATCATCAGACAATGAGCAGCAAAACATAAAATAGACTTTAATCTAAAACACATGAAACACAACGCCTTTTTGTCTAAAGAGAAGCCATTAAACTGATCTATTTCAATAGCTAATGAAACGTACCTGAATGCAACACTAAGAAATCTTTGGCTTCTGGTTAAATTCTGTTGTTCACACAATGAGCCCATATGTGATAAATGGAAATAATTGAATGAATGCTTAAAACGGGGCTTAATTTAACAAAAAAAAAACAGGGCTCTGTGGTGAACGAAAGTGTAAAATCACATGCAGATATCATAAATACTTGTGATACAAACAAATTCAAGCAGAGAAAGAGAATCTAGGACTGATTATAAAATGGTAGTCTGGTGCCAGAGAACATTTTTCAAGCTGGCTGGCACATTTGTTTCACAGTCAGGAATTGAGTCAGGGAGCTGAATCAACTCCAGGCCTCTCCTGATCAGCTCAGCGCACTCTCCGTTCTTTTGTTTGAATCCCCTTGTGGCATCCAGGACAATTTTTAGCTCGTGTCCAGGCGGGTAGTGAGTATAAGATGACTACATCAGCAGTCAGTTTCCTCTCCAGTGTGTTTTTCTTTGGGAGGCTAAGAGGTGTTGGCAGAGTACAGCCACATTTTGCTCTCTGTAAGTCTTGTGTCCCCTTATTACAGGATTCCCTGTTGGCTCTGCAACTCCCTTCTTAGGAAACATGTAAGGAAATTGAGTAATGTTGTTTAGTGGCAGAGAACATTGAGCACCGTGACTAATTTTACATCATTAATGACTAACTTAACTATATACCCATTACCAAGGAAAAAGACAGCAAAGACTTAGGCCAGGATATAGGATAATGACCATATTATTTTTTATACAATTCATTTATTTCCTGTGAAAAGATTGTGGTATAGCTCAACTAATTTAATTTAGTTACAACTGTAGTAGCTGTAGAGATCATAACTCAAAACATCAAAACTAGCAAGCAAGCAGAGAAGCTAAGCTAAAAGCTATGAAAAATGGTTTAAATAGCCTAGATAGCTAAAAGAAATGCTAAATTGTTCTCTAGCTAGCTAGGTACTGTGAAAATGGTATAATAGCTAGGAGTAATCGAAATATTGCCAAAATAGCTAGCCAAAAGTAATGGCTAAACCTTACTAATGAATAAATGGTTGAAACAGTTAGCTAACGGATAAATGGTGAAATAGCTAAAAGGAAGAGAAACAGCTGAAATGGTTAGCTAAAAATAATGGAGAAACAGTTGAAACACTTAGCTAAAAGTATGGGATAAACAGGTGAAATAGTTAGCTAAAAATAATGGATAAACTGTTGAAATAGCTAAAAGCAAGTGAAACAGTTGAAATAGTTAGCTAAAAGTAATAAATAAACAGTCGAAACAGTTAAAAGTAGTGAATGGATTAAACCTTTGAAACAGTTCATGGATAAATGGAAATAGTAGCCTCATAGAAACAGTTGAAATAGTTAGCTAAGTAATGGATAAACTGTTGAAACACTTAGCTAAAAGTAAGATAAACAGTTGAAATAGCTAAAAGCAAGTGAAACAGTTGAAATAGTTAGCTAAAAGTAATAAATAAACAGTTGAAACAGTTAAAAGCAGTGAATGGATTAAACTGTTGAAACAGTTCATGGATAAATGGAAATAGTAGCCTCATAGAAACAGTTGAAATAGTTAGCTAAAAGTAATGGATACATGGGGTTTAGCTATAAATAGTCTAGCTAATGGATCCATGTCTGAAATAGGCCTGGATAAAAATGGATAATTGGTGAAATAGCCGCTAAGTTGAATAGGTTAACATTGGTGAAAGTAATGGATGTTTTAAATAGCTTGCTTATTGATAGACTGTGAAATAGCCTAGCTAAAAATAATGGCTAAACAGTTGCACTAGTTAGAGAAAAGCGACGGCTAAATGTTTAAAATAGACAGCTAATGGTGAAATAGTTATGACACTAAAGAGTCGGAATAGCTAAAATCTAAAGGATGTAGACAATTGAAACCACGATAACAAATGGATAATGGCCTACTTAACTAAAAGTAGGCTAATGGATAAATGTTTGATAGCTAATGGACACTGAAGTACCTAAAATAATGGGGAAACAGTTGAAACAGTCAGCTAAAGGAAATGGAAACCACTGATTTATTTGATTAAAGACTAGAACTGAATTAATTTAATGTCAGTAAAAAACACCCAGAGGCTCAGCTGAGCTGCAGTTCACAAGATAAATGTGGACCATTGTCTGTCGGCGTTTTTTTTCTCTCCGTGGATCTTTGAATCTTCCGAGAGCACCTGTCCCCACTTCCTCGTTCCGATGACTCCTGTTTGCTCCATCCATGAAAGATTGGCTGGGAACATCCTCTATCCGAGAGGAAGCCATGCTCTGTGAAATTCACACCACTCGCTCCATTTTGGGAATCACCGGTAGGACTTCCTAAAAAATAAAAATACATAAAAAATATAGTCTAAATAAAGAGGGGAGAGGGCAGAGTGTCATGACCCGGGTCAACTACCCTTTGTTGTCTCATTGTATTTGTGTGTGTGAGTGAGTTTGTACGTGCTTGTGTTTGTGTGTGAGCAGCTCTTATTACTGACACTGAATAAAAACAGTTTCAGTTTATTTATTTATCATAAAAGATAAATAGCACCAGTTTCAGTGTAACAGTTTCTCCACTTTTGGGTCAGGATCTCATGTTGTTTAATGAGGAATCATCATTATCATATTTATTTAATATGCTGTACTTTTAATAAAATAATCAATGCTGTGGCTCTTTCATCCTTTTGATATATAAAAACTAAGAATCTAATGGGTTGAACACTTATTAATTCTTATAAAATTATTAATTGAAATATATCTTTTCAGCTGTTTTTCTATGTCTTAATGTTTAGGTTAGACTCATCTTGTTCGCTTGTTTGAAATGTTAAATTTATTTTGTCAGCAGGTTCCACAAAATTGTGTTAGGTTAGTTAAACGCAAACATTTTAAGGTAATCTAACTTCTAAATCTTAATCAAATCAAGTCTGGCATGTTATATGGACTTAATGAATTTAAATTAAAACATTCGGTTTTTATCCAAACTTGTTTTTACTAATTAGTTTGACACAACAGGTTCCACACAAATGAATTTGGTACACCTGACATGTTTTTGTTATTTCCATCATTCACCACGTGGTCAGATTTAGAAATCGGTCAATTTATGTAAACTTCAGTAACTTGGTAATGTAAGTTGAAAGAATTTAATATTTCATGTTGAACCAACTTGATAAACATAAGTTCAACCAACAACTTTGTCAGTTCTCTAATATTTTCTAGTTCAAACTAATGTACCAACTAATTTGTATAAGTGTTATAAAGCTGACATGTTACATTGACATAACTTAACTCAAAAACTTGATTTAATTAAGTGTAAAAACTTGATATAATGAGCTCAACTGACATTTTTTCAGTTCTATTGACTAATATTTTCTAGCTCACATTATTTGAGTCAACAAACTGCACGCTGTATTGTCTAATTTATTTAAATGTTATAAACCAGACAGCTCACACTGACATTACTTGACTCAAAAATTTGATTAAACCAACTGAATGCTGCAACAGTAAATTTATTTAAGTGGAATCAACTCAGTGCTTTAAGTTGACTTAACTTAACTTAGTCAAGATGATTCGTCTGAGTCGAGTTGAGTCAACAAATCCTTTTTGCATCCTTTTTTTTCCCCCAGTGTGCCATTTTAAACTCACACATTTCTGGTTTTATGAGAATCTTTGATTTTTGCCCTTAAATATTAATTCACAATAAAGTCAAGTTTGAGCGTCATATTTTTAGATAAATGTTTAAGTTCAGTGAACCTACAGGCAGAACGACGTCTAGACACTGTTTGGTATTTTTCTTTTACAATAACACAATCAGTCTGAAAGCTGTCTCTCACACAGGAAGTGTATTTGTGTTCATGTTATTGGATTATGAACTTCAAACAAATATCAAACACATTTCCACTCAAACAGCAAACAGTCGACTTCCAGTTCCCCAAAAGCTGACGGTGTGTTCCTCCCTCTCTGTAAGGTCCTGTCTCCTCTCTGCGGTCTGTCAGAAACCAGATAACAATCTGTCACACAGACACGCTCGCAAATGTTCACACTTTGACTTTATAAAAGTAAAATTCTGATTTTATTCATTTGAAAGAGGCTTCAGTTTTCCGGATGCTGGTTCAGTAAGAAGTCAGTTGCACTGTGGCTTGTTGCCACCAGGGGTCAGCTGTGCACAGGACTACATGAAGCTCAGCTGTGAGATTAAACCTTTACAAGGTGTGGGTCTCTACAAAAGTAATAATTGACCGATAATGTGACAAACTTTAGAAACAGAATAAGATTTCTTTCTCCAATTAGGTTTATATATTTATTAATCACACAACATTTGTATCAGAGCAGCAAAAGGGGGGTGAAGCAACAACAGAATCATGAATAAAAAGCAAAATATAATAATAATTAAACAACTAAAGAGAAGATTACAACAGGTTATAAGATATAAACAAGAGAAAATAAAAAAGGAACTATATAAACAAGAGTCTCAACAGCTAAATTAATACTGTTGCACACAGGAAATATAGATATAGTTAAAGAACATTATAATATATATACATTGATTGGCCTTTACAATTTTATCACAGCGGTAAAACATTTGATGCCATTAATAAATTACATGTATTTGTTTTAATCTGTACTAGCAGGGGTTAATCTATTATTTTCTTACATGTTGGCTTTATACAAATAATCAGTAATAGTGTGATATGTCACAATTAATGAAGTTTTAATAGATTAACAGACTATTTAAAGGGACGTTTTCCTCATATTTTGATTAATTATTACATAACTTGTGATTATGTAATACTATATGTCCTTTTCCTGCTCTGGTGGGAATCATAAAGCGACATTTTCACAGTAAAAGCCCTGCTTACTTTTGCTAAGCCTTCAGAATAAGTGTAGTCGTAGATACAGTTACATGTATAAAATAACAGGTTATATTGCATTTACAGAAGTTTCATGTTTGCTGCATCAAAGCCACCGCTGACATATTAACTCGTAGATGTGGAGCTGCAGAGTTGAGGTCAGTCCAGAGTCTTTGTAGAAAAGGTAACAGAGCGCGTGAAGGTGAGAGCACGTGAGGCCGCTTTGAGTCCCGACCAGGTTGAGGTGACGTGGCCCCAGTAATCCTGACAGCACTCCTGCCGCCCTGTCACGCACAGCAGCAGAGTTCAGGTGTCAAGCTGCAGCTCTGCTGTCAATATCAACATTACCTCTGGGGTGACATGACACTGAGGTGGTGTGTTATAGCACGCTGTAAATCATAATCACACACAAACATATCACAGGGGCAATATCAGTGCATCATAAAATACCATAATGTGTATTAATGGGTCATTAAACAACAAGATGAGGAGGTTACAACAAACCACAAGATATCTGGTAAATAATAAAACAAGTTTATTTTTAACATCATCCAACAGACAGTGAAGCACATTCTCCAGGTTCTCAGTATTAGGAGCAGTGAGAAGCTTGTTCTAGTTCTCCGGTTCTAAGCCTGTTCTTTTGTCAAAGACGCTGACAAGAGAATTCACCTATCAGCCTATCAACATACATGATTTTATTATTTTGATATTAAATGTTAGGATAGAAAATGTAAAGATTCTCTCATAATATTAAATGTAATGTCAGTTCAGATGTACAGATGATTATTTATAAAGATAAATATTTCTTCAGCCTCTGATGAACAAAGAGAAACACTGTGCTTGCTTGCAGAAGCTTTATTCATCAGAGCCTCACAGCACAGTCACGCCAACTTCATAATATATCAACAGTGTTTATGTAGGGATGTAATGATACCAGAAACTCAAGGTATAAAAATATCACCATAAAAAGTCCAAGATACAATATCTATCACAAAATTTAAAAAACAAAGAAAAATGACCACTTTAAAAAGATGTCCTTTACTAAATAATAAATCTGATGTGTGCAGCTTTTATTTTGTCCCCTTTTAACTTAAAAGTGCTTCTGCTTTCCTTCTTAAATTAAATTAAATAAAAGTAGCCAACCCTGACCGAAGCATGTGCACAAAAATCTGTCTTCTTTGGCAATAAATGTTTTTAATTATATTTGCACAAACGCAAAATAGAAACAATGCAGCAGTCAGAAGTAGTCATTTCAAACAATAAAATAAAGATAATAAGCATGAAATAAATATGTAATATGAAATATCGTGGTAGATATTGTCACAGTCTAGTACAGGCTCAAGATATTTTTGTCTTGCATGTTGCAATATTTGATATATTGTTACATCCACATTCTCTTACAGACCAATGATCTAATGTGCATAATGTTACTGTCTTAAGACCCCTTAAAAATGAAACTTTTCTTGTAAAATAACTGCAGCTGTACATTAATCTACATTTATAACATCATTATATTGTCGTGCAGATAAAATGCTGTAGTGCTAATGTGCAATAACCAATAATTATTTGTCTTCAGAATCAGCTTTATTGGCCAAGTACGTGTTCACATACAAAGAATTTGGCATTTTTCTACATGTATTTACAGATACAGAATAGACAACAGCTCAGGACAAAGACAACAAAAGTAAATAAATAAAGGTGAGAAGTAAAAAGAAGAAGCTCGAGTAACCAACAGCACAGATAAAAAGTCAAGTCTGTAAGTTGTAAACTGAACTGAATGTAATATTGTCTGGACCTGCACAGACTGGATGATTATGTACAGCATGTATACGTGTCTATATATAGTGTAAACATATGTCCAGGATTTATTGTCTTTGTTTCTTCCTGCAGAGCTCCTCTACAGTTTTGCTGCTTTATTAATGTAACATATGTAATATAGAGAGGTTTGTGTGTGTGTGTGTGTGTGTGTGTGTACAGGACGACACGCTCAGGCTGCTTCTGATGTCTGATGACATTTTTGCGTCTCGATGTGAGGACGGTGGGCAACGTTTTGATATAAAACGTCTGTTTTTTTAGTGACAGAAATGTTGAGTTAAGTCGTCTGAATATTGTCAAATTTGGTGACATCTGACCTCATCCAGCACGTTTCCAGGTTTTGTCCTCCGTTTTCCTGAATGCTGTAAAAATCTGTGGGAGGTTATGGCCATAAAATCCGTGGACAGATTGTTCAGAGTATTGTTAAAATTTTAATCTGTGCTGATTATCTGAACCATTTACCATTTCCCCGTACAGCTGTGAAACTATTCCTGTCCTTTTTCTTTGTGTGAAAATCAGAGTTACTCTCCCAGACTCGATATGGTTGAAGATTTTTTTTATGTTTTTATTTTCCACAGGGATGGATTAAAGCTCACGTTATTGCAAGACTCACAAAACAACATGCAAACCATCCCTGTGTTTGCTTTTAAAGTAAATTCAGTGCAACAACATCATTTATCTCAGTTCACAGTTCACCAGCTGCACAAAGAGAAGTTGAATTTCTTGCTCAAGCAGAAGTTCTGCATGTGGTTTAAATACCAGTTAGACGGAAGGAACATTTAGACTAACAGGTACTTGGTCACAGGTGGTTGCCATGAAAGCGCCTCTGTGGTATCGACTGCAACAGTATGGAGTCATGGGAGTACCTTAAAAAGTAACAAATCTGTCAAAGAATATAAGAAAATAAATGAGGTACAAATAAAAGAATACATGAATGTGAAAACATTTATTTATTGCATACAAATTTACCCCATTATATTCTGTATATTTTTTTAATTTGTTTATTTTTATCCATTGATTGCTCCTTAATCTTTTCCCTTTTTGCTATTATTTGAAGCTTTCAATCACCTGCTTTGGTTTGACAGACTCGTGTGTGCAAAAGCAAGAAAGCCAACAGAAAAAAAAAAAA
>JAJHUR010084526.1:29787-40741 GCA_027495735.1 Lutjanus campechanus
GCTGCACAAAGAGAAGTTGAATTTCTTGCTCAAGCAGAAGTTCTGCATGTGGTTTAAATACCAGTTAGACGGAAGGAACATTTAGAGTAACAGGTACTTGGTCACAGGTGGTTGCCATGAAAGCGCCTCTGTGGTATCGACTGCAACAGTATGGAGTCATGGGAGTACCTTAAAAAGTAACAAATCTGTCAAAGAATATAAGAAAATAAATGAGGTACAAATAAAAGAATACATGAATGTGAAATCATTTATTTATTGCATACAATAATGCAATAATAATTAATCTTTTCCCTTTTGCTATTATTTGAAGCTTTCAATCACCTGCTTTAGTTTGACAGACTCGTGTGTGCAAAAGCAAGAAAGCCAACAGAAAAAAAAAAAACAGAAGGGGAAAGAATAAAGAAAAATAAAGTGAGAAATGTACCTAAATGACATTATACAGAAATTAATATTTACTTATTTATTCTTTTATTCATTTGTCTTTATATTTCCATAACTGTGATCTTTCTCATACTGTAGAAAGCAGCTTAAAGGATCAATCAGTCGTCCTACTAAAGGAGAATAAATGAAGCTTAGAGGAAATGCAAAAGATAATTTCATGTATTAACAATTAACAAATCCAAATTTAATCAACCCAAATCCTTTTATTCAATTTTTTACTTGTTTATTTTGTTTATTCCTCTGTACATTTCCACATTTATTTTCTTATTTGTTAACAGATTTTTTTTTTCTTTTTATGGCACCACTATGACTCCATACAACAATAACTATACAACAAAAGAAAGTAAAGAAAAAGAAACGAACACGGGACGTCACAGGGAGCAGGGGGAGTCAGGCGTTAATGCATGAATATCACAAACACACGTGTATACAAGTGAAGCAGCAGCTGGGGATGTGGCACATTGTATCATGCAAGGGTTTAACATTCAGACAGAGTTAACGGGCTAAAATTGTGAGCTGTGTTGCCAGATTGGCTCGATGTTTTCCAGCCCAACAATTCCTCAAAAAGTGATTAAACACCCAAATGTTATCTACAATAAACAACAACAATATTGTGGTTCATCACAATAATTAAAACCACAATTTAAGTGTTCACGTGTGCTAGACAGCAGATAGGAGGCTTCATTGTACAATGCAACAATAAAGGTGTTTTCCATTTCTGACCTCTGCCTTTAAAATAAAAGAAAAAAAACATAAAGGGATGGTTCCATAAACTGCAACACGCCTTGACAGTTTGCCAACTCAAAGTGTACCAACGACACACACACACGCATGAATGAAGACACAGTACAAAGTACACACGATTCTATGCTACCAAAAAGCCACAGAAATAATGATGTTGTAGGTTGTCTTAGAGTGAAAACACAGATTTGCAAAAAGGGTACGTCGTGGGCGGGTGGTAATGATGGCAACTCATATATAATCAGGAGAATGAATAAAAATTATGTCAGAACAAAGTTGTACTGAGTGACTGGATGTATTTGCAATGAAGGAATATGATTTAGAACATATTTTATACTGTAATTATCTCTGCCAGGGATAATAGTGTTTACAGTTTTTGAAAAACCTTGGAAAACCTTTTTCTTTCACGCTTCGTGGATGAATTATGTTTTTGGGGTTTTTCATTCTTGTGAACGCATTATTTCAAGAACGCGTTGAGGGAATTTCTTCAAATTTGGCATGAATGTGGTGGCCTGGTAGCTCAGCTGGTGGAGCGTTGGCCCCATGTGCTGAGGTTGTGGATCCTCTGCAGCAGCCAAGTAAACGCATAAAAAGCCTTGGTGGTCAAAGGTCACTGAAACCCTGGTCACTGAAACCCTCGTGACTCCTGTTTGGACTCCGGGATGAACTGATTAGATTTCGGTGGTCAAAGATCAACTGTGGCTTCACAAAATACATTCTTGGCCATAACTCAAGAAATCAAAGGCTCATTATGACAAATTTTGTAATCTGTTACAGTTACTGACCAAAAACATGTACGTAAATGAGAGTTACTGATGAAAATATTGGTGATTACAAAGAGGTTACAGCTGAATGGGCCGCCTGGTGGAGATTTGTTCTCTACTTAGTGCACTTTTTAATGTACAGCTGTGTTTAAAAACCAGCCCAGCTTGTGATAAACCCAGTCCAAATCCTGTCCAGCCACCAAAGTCCATTTTGACCAGCACAGTGCAACCCAAAACAGCCCCGTTAGGCAGAAAACCGCCCAGTCTGCCCACACTGATTGTGAGATTTTAGAACATGTGAGGTGTGGCAGATGCGACTAAAACTGGAATCAGCTCTTAAAAATAATTAAAGAATTTCACCGACAGACATTTTCAGACTGTGATGAGTTGCGAGTCGGGGCTGGGAGATATGGCTCATAAGTTATATCTCAATATTTTTAGGCTATAACGCGATATGCAATGTATATCTCAATATACACATTTTCTCTACCACAACATACCACAAATTCTCAAATAATACAAACATGCAATGATATTATAGAATAAGATGTGTTGCTGCAGATTAAACTACCCAACAGCTGCACTGGGTGGGATGGACAAAAATCAAATATCACAATATTTTTGACCAAATACCTCAACTAGTGGTGCTTTCACAAATATTAACATTTTTGATAAATAATCAGCACTAATATTGATATAATGACTGAGGTGGATAAAGATAAACATTCTAGTAAGTTCAGAAAAGGACATAACTTTACTACAATGCAGCCTTTATAACCAGAAAAACTAATGTCATATCACGATATGACACTATCCAAAATTTGAGATTATATCTAGTCTCATATCGTGATATTGATATAATATTGATATATTGCCCAGCATGACTGTGTATGAAAACATCCTAACAACTGATGTTGTCTTTTTCAAAGTAGTGCCCATTTTTTCTTTATAGAGCTTCCTCATAGACTTCCTTATTGAAAGTAAAATAAAACATCTTCCATATTTGGACATGCCTGTGGGTTACTGAGTAATAGTTCAAATCCAACAGAAATCCAACATAATTTTCTTTAAAATCTTTATGAGAAAGGTACTTTTCCTCCCTACAGAATTCCCTTACAGTATATTCATACAATAGACAGCATTTCCATTGAAACTGATGGAGGTGGTAACCTGTTTGTGAACCCTGAGCAGCAGGAACACTGATCTTTAACAGCCCGCAGAGACAAGTCAAACAGTGGGCGACTCAGATTCACCACATCCTTTTGTTGCCGGGTTGAGCGAATGTCAAGGCCAGCTCAATAAGTCTTTATCTTGGCTCTGGTGTGTGTGTGTGTCAGTGCATGTGAATAAAACAGAGAGGAGAAATAATGACTACGTGCACATTCCTGTGTAGATGCCCGCTGGTAAATGTGTGCATGAATGCGTGTGTGCGTGCTGCAAACCGTACAGTACATGTGCCGCTCGCAGCGTCTGGAAAGTCCATTTGTGCGGCGGTCAGGATGCCAGTGTCTCACACAGGGAGGCCGCCTGTCTCGCCCTCTCCACTCCACTCCGCTCTGTCGCTCAGTGACTGACCCTTAATCAGAGGAAGGTTGTCTGATGCGAGCACAGACGGATAAATCACTCCTCACCCCGGGCTGCTATCTGGGTCGCGCGTAGCCAGGTTGTCCCGTCAGCGGACTGGCCCTCCGCCCGGGCCCTCCAAAGCTAACAGCCATGTGGTATGGAGCCCTTTGGTGAGGAGGACCCAGCCTGCCACTGCCCTCTGGAGAATAATAGTCCACATTCTGCACATATCAGTATTTATATTGCTGTTGAGGGGCTTGGTTGTTGATACACTCTGTCCTCACAATCTGCAGACATTCAAAAGACACAGACTTGCAACATCAGTTTTTAGATACCATTGAAGTTTGTCATAGTTTCCTTCATATATTTGTTCAGTCCATATTGTCTTGCTCTTGTAATCTTGTTGAAAATGTTTTTATTGTTTTTAAACTGTGCTGTCATTTTGAGACCATTCTGGAAAAATAAAGGTTAAAAGAAAAGAGAAGAAAGATGTAGGACTGTCCAGTTTAGTTACAATATCGCAATCTAAACATACATACACACGTAAAGTATATATGACCTATAGAAATAAAACTTTTGTCTGTTGTTCTTTGATTTGGTGGTTGTTGGTTTGAACACTCAGTTCAGGTCAGTGAGGCTATATGTTAGTTAACTGTTAGCTAGCTAATTAATGCTAACCCTCTAACTGATGGCAACAGAAAATTTCAGTTCACCCAGATGCATATAAATGAAGCAACAGCTTCACAAGTAAAAGATTAATAAGATTTTCATTTAAGATTTTTTTGTTCAAGAATATAGGCTTGGCTTGATTGGCTTAGGTTAATGCTAACATTAGCTATCCTTAGCCATACTGGTAAACCAGTGATGCTGCGTGTTTGTTAACTTTACTCAGTCATAATTATGGCAAAATAAGTATATAGGCTAAGGCTGCTTTAAAACATTCAATTTATGAAATTATTCTCTTGCATTTTGCTTTTTAGTATAACCATTTTACCCATAAGCGCATGAATCTAATTATGCTCTATGTGTCGGCTATGTCAGTTATGTCACGTTAGGCTAACTGTCAGCATTTTAATTAATGCTAGTTAACTTTGTAACTAATGTTAACAGTGAACAGAAAATTTCAAGCTGGCTAATGTGGATCACCAAGCAGCGGAAGGTAAGGATAGTAATGTAAAAACAGATTCACAAGTACAGGATTAATTTAGAAAATATGTTTTTCAAGAATGTTGGCTTAGCTTGGCTTGGGTTAATGCTAACATTAGCTAACATTAGCCATGGTTAGCCAATGCAGCTCTGAGGGTTATCTCTCATTTTACTAGCTAATCTTAATATGTTTTAATATTATGTGTGTAATGTTGCTCTAAGTAAATAGTCAGAGATTGACAAACTAAGGAACTTTAGGGGTACTTAAGTGCCACGGAAAAGTACAGTACTTCAAAATGTGCTCATTTACTTTCACCATTGGCAATAACAAACATCTTTTAAATGTTTTCCATTGAACAATTAAAGCAGATGCTGTTGAGAGAAGAAAGACAATGAAATAATGTGAAAACAATCTCCTATAGCCTCTGATTGTAATTACCAAGAACTGTGGTCAGTTTGAGTGCAGCCTAATTGAATAATGGTCATATCAGTGAACGAGTGGGGGTGTGGAGTGATTTACCGCACAGAGAAGCGTGCTTATCTCTCCCTCTGTCCCATGCAGGAAACACTGGGATGTCACCAGGCAGATTAAAAGCTTGGCACAGCTGATACGGAGCGCTCAAAATGGATGGGGTGGGGACCTCTGACTGCTGTGCGAGGGGTTTTGGCGGGGAGGGGACAGGCGGTGGTGTGACCTTATGAGTCCTGTTTGGCAGGGATTCATTCAAAACCTGGGAATTCCACTGGAAGTCACGACGGAAAAAAAGATGTATCATCATGTAACTTGAATGGAATTTTGAATAGTAAGCATATTTTTGGCTCAGTGTCGACCAAGCCAGGTTTTTTTTTTTTTTTTGATCTTACATTCAACTGTCCTCAAAGGAAAAGTGGAATTTATCATCATTATTGTATATATTCAAGAAGTCTGGAAGAATAGAGAGTGGTTTTGGGTGCAAGAAAAGTTCAAAAGAGATCATATTTGCAGGATCAGCTGCCTTGCTTTTAATTAAAGTGCATGTTTAAGACTGCTGTTGGTCACAGTGCAGCTGTATGACTTATAATTGAATTCCTGACAGCTGCAATGCTTGGAATTTTAACCAGTTCTTACAAGGGCTACGAAATGAGCCGGGCGTTTTTATTTTGAACGACGCTGCAGAGGCTAAACGTGGTGCAAATGCAGCAACATGCTGGTATTTTCTATAGCCACCGATGTGCCTCTACGATTTTAAGCAGGAGCAGACTGGGGCTCTTGAATTGAGGTAATATATGCAGACTGAAGAGAGGTGTTTGATGGGAACACAGGCAGACAGATCTGGAGGAGCAGCTGCATAGAGGACGCTGGGCCAAATATAGAAAGGGGACAAGGGCCAAAACATATCACACATTTTTTCCCATTAACAGCATAGGTTTGAATCTAACTTGGCGCCAATTAGTTGCAGTATAGGCGCAAGGACTTAAAAATAGAGCATGGCAGGGGTGACAATACACCCGGAACGCAGAGACAGATATCTCTTCCATGGCGGCGTGTGATTTCACGTGTAATCATGTGAAGGGAAAATAACAGTATTCATATCACCAGCTGGTTCGTTATAACTCTGTGACGTGGAGGGTTATGTGACAAATGGAGCTTCAGACATTTGTTGCTATTACCTGTCATGCTACTTTGAGTGCGGAGCTGCAGCTCAGGGCCTATTTTCAGTCTGATTTCGGTATGTTTGGCAGGATCTGCGCCGCTGTATCAGTGCGACCAGCCGTTTTTAAACCCGCCCGGTTTCAACATTTGCTTGTCTCTTATCTCTGCGGTGGAGGGTTTGGAATGAGGGGCATGCAGGCTTCGGGCCTACCTGTTTACTCTGAGGGCTTCCTCCATTGTCCCCCCCCCCCAGCTTCCTTTGAAGGATTTTTCACATTTTTGTGCTCGTTGTTGTTTTGGGAACAGGTCATGGGCTCGGCACATGGGAGCCTCCTGTGGCATTCCTGAATCTCCGTCTGGTCGGGCTCAGCAGGAATTCTTTCCTACTGCACATATCGTCTCTTTCGTACACACACCTGAGATATTTTTATGGCAGTAAACTAAACAGTATGACAGTGTCATCACCTTATCCTTTTATACTGAGCTGAAACATGATAACTTTTGTGTGTTCCTTTGATTCCTTGACTTCAGCCCCAGGTTTACTGTGGAATGAAGCTATCCCTTGTCGACTAATCCCTTTCACTCCAGAAATAGACTCAGTTTTAGTAACTGTTACGCAACTCGTGATAGTTCATGGTTAAGGATATACATGACCGGCTAATACCCCCCGTAATACGGTTCAACCTAATCTACTGGACTCCACTACCCTTCTAAACTTAACTGGTTTCTGGAGCAAGCATGTGTATTTTTGTAGGGACTACAAAAGTGTCTAAAAAAGTGATTGCTATTAGAGGAATGTCCATGTTAATTTGGGCTGCATGATATAACAAATGTTTTCGAAACTGCAACATAGCCAAACATGATAGAAAAATCTTAGAACGTGCAATTTTTTGATGAAAGAAAAATGTGTGATAAAACGGCATGTACAGACGTCCTGGAGCTCATTATAGTAACTTAATTATAGAAAGTTAAGAATCTGAAGTTTGGATGGTGCAAATTCAAAATAACTGCCGGATCGATTAATTTGATCATTGTGCCACATCAGTTGAAATCTTTATCCTATGTTGATATTTGTTGAAAACTTCGCAAAAAGGTTGAGATATAAAGTCTGAGGTAGGATAGGACACAGCCATGAGTTTAGGAAGTGCTTCTGTAAGAGGAAGATAGTTAAGATAGTTAGGAAATGTTTCTGTAAATGAGGCCTCTAGTCTATAAATTTTGTTCTCCAGATGAAAGGAAACATGTTTGTTTGGAACAGAACCCAAAACATCGTCATGATTATTCAGCGAAAATTAAAGTTATGATGTAAAAATGTTCATTCCTTCTAATTATTAATCATATTGCAGTATCTGTCAAAAATAATAGTCATAATTTTTTTTTTTAATACATTTTTTATTTTATACATTAGAATCAGGCTTATTACCAGTGTAAGGAATATCAATAAGCATAGAAAGTAGAGGAATAAAAAGAAAGACAAAAAGCAAGTACTGCAATTCAAGAAGCATGAATAGAAAATTGATTATAGAACATGAAAAAATAAACAAGGTTATGTAAATGAAAGAGCAATACAGATTTTGTGTAGGAATGTGCAAACTATGCGCCAGGGAATTGCAAATGTTGACAGTATGAAGTATAAGAATATTTGAAATGTGAAAGATAGTAATCCAAAGAAAAGGATCATGTTAATGTAACTCATTAACATGATCCTTTTGTTGTGCTGTACATGTCTTCCACGTGCTGCGTGTATTCACATCACACAGTCTTCATTTGCAAAGACAAAATTAACTCAAATATCACTGTTTTTTTTTTTACAATTAATCTGATTTTCTATTATTTGTGGGTATTAAGGTGACTGTTCACTCCCTCCATTGAAAACTAGTGCTCTTCTCTAAGGGTCCTGCTAATGAAGAGCCTCATAATCCTTATTATCTAAAGACATCCTCAATGAGATTACAGCCCCACACGAATATTAGCTACAACTGGACAGCAGATTACCATCTGCTGCTGTCATTTTAATTCGTGTAACCCTCTGCAGGTGCAGCGTTGTTCTCTTATTTAGGTCTCAAATAAAAGAAAAACAAGTACAAAAACATGAAAAGATTCTTTATTATATTGTAAAGTACCTGGTCTAAATCGCTTCCACAACGTGTCTGAGTTTAGTTTGAACTTCCTTTATTTTCTTGTATTTTTTATTTGTATTTTATTTTCCGTTGTAAGAGTGCTGTTTTTTTTATTTTCTGGGAAATTTTCAATTTTTTAATTATTTTATTTAGTGAAGAAGAACCCACTGACAAAATATTCTCAGAGATAAACTTCTATACAGCTGTCATTCAGATTTATTTAATATTTTCTATAAAACATATCACAGAGTCTCAGGTCCTTGGTCCACATCTTCGCTCTGCTATGACAGCTCTACATGCATCTGTGTGACACACCTTTCTGAAGAGGATTTCCAAGCACTGCACTTGCAGTGGAGATTAACTTTAAGCAAAGATTAAGCAAATTAACCGTGATGGTGTCTCCCGAAATAAACAGTTGCTGTGCAGTTAGTTGAACAGCAGCGATCATGTAGAGCACGGAATAACATTTCATGGATCCTTTCAAAACGTCCGGGAATTTCACGATGCTGACGTAGGTGAGTTCACTTTGAAATCTTACAATTTTTTGCACACTGAGTTTAATCTGTTTACTGCCTCCAGTTCTAATCTGTAGTTCTGTGTGACACATGCAGCGTTAGAAATGTCATGACCATACATTTTAATCAGATCTTGATTTATTCTGTTAATGTGAAGAACAATTACCACAAATATTTTATCCTGAGAATGAGAAAGAAATCTAAAGTTGAACTATTAAGCAATAACACCAATACTGCTACGACTACTACTACTAAAACCAAATAATAAAATAAAATTTTATTGATACCACACTGGGGAGATTCACTAATAATATACCTACGATGCCTTTCATCAACTTTTAAAAGTAAATATCTTTTAAAAAATAATTTAAATGAACAATATTCTGTAATGTGGTGCTTAATTCTTCATGTAAAATGTGCCATAACTTAATAATTAAATGTTTTAAGTGTTTTGAGACATCAGTTTGTAATGTGAAATGACACAGGGTTTCTGTTTTCATAGATCAATTCTTGGATTCTTGAATAATTTTAAATACATTTTCTGTATTAAAAGCATAAAACTGAAATGTGGTATCAAATTATTCACATACTCGGCTACACAACTATGCAAAAAGAAATACCGAACGTTGTAAATACTGGTAAAAGAGGGTAATATCTCTGCATCACTTGTTTGCCACAGTGTTGTTAAACCCAGGTAATCAAATAATTAAAAGATGCCATTCACGTGGCAGGTTTCACAGCAGGGAGGTCATCTTACCTGATGGCCACAGTCATAAGATGTAAACAACATATGTCTGCAAGACGTCATTCAGCTGTTTACACATCATAAATTATTTAAGTTGTCTTGAACATGGCGTTATGTTTGTGTGTTGACCCAGTTGTCAAACTAGTGCAGCTGTCTCTTTTGATGAATCATAAACAAGCCGCATTTTATCTCCTCATGATTATTCGTTACTGCATCACTTACAGCAGTTATATTGGCTATGTAATGCCTTTTTCTTAGTCATGACCAACACCAGAGTGTGTCGAGACCAAGACAAGACCAAGACCTAAAAGTGGGGTTGAGACCAAGTCATGGCCAAGACCCAAGTGTGTCAAAATCAAAACAAGACCAAGACTGTGAGGCATTGAGACCGAGTCATGACCAAAACCAGAGTATACCAAGACCGAGACAAGACCAAGACTTAAAGTGGAGTTGAGACCAAGTCATGGCCAAGACCCAAGTGTGTCAAAATCAAAACAAGACCAAGCCTTTAAGGGGTTGAGACCAACCAAAGTGTGTCACGTCCAAGATGAGACCAAGACTTTGAGGGATTGTGACATAGTCGTGAACAAAACCAGTCTATCAAGACCAAGACAAGACCAAGACTGAAACTGGAGTTGAGACCAATTTATGATCAAAATCCAAGTGTATTGAGACAAAGGCAAGACCAAGACTTTGAAGGGTTGAGACGAAGTCAAGACCACAACCAAGGCAGTATAGATAGTTATTATGTACAGCTAATATTTGCTAAACCTCTTTAGGGGTGAAGTGATTTCTGAAGAGTCTGGTAGAGAGGCTAGCTACCTTTCTTTATGCCTCCTATCTAAACGCCCTTAAAAGTTTGACATAGTCTGAACCATCTTGTTCGCACTGCAGAATGTACATACTGCTGTGTGGTTTGTTTTGGATGTTGTTTATGACTGTTTGTGGTATATGTTTATTACAGAAGATCTTTGGTCTTTTTTTAATCTAAGACCGAGACAAGACGAAATAAAAATGTGGATAATTCAGAGACAAAATCAAGATGTTCAAAAAGTAGGCTACTCAGTATTGGTCTCAGTCTCAAGACAAGTCTTGTATACAACACTAGTTTTATGTATACAGGCAACTTGATACTTACTTGTCCTCCTCGATATTGATTCTGTAAAGAACATCTTTGTTTCATAATTTATTGTACTATGTACCATACAGAACAACTGACAAGCATAAGTGAAAAAAACAGGAAACCTTTATGTTTCTACTAAATACTTAATTCTTGTCTTTTG
>JAJHUR010084528.1:0-26910 GCA_027495735.1 Lutjanus campechanus
TTCTGCGTAATCAAATTTAAATACCACTCTGCTAGGTGAGATATAACAGATTTTCTACTTTTGAAAGTCTAACAGAGGCAACAGTTAACAAAGGTCAAAGCTGATGTTAAACCGTTTATTTTATGCAGAAAATAATATGTTGCTGTTTTGTTCTGACGACACAATGCATGAGACCCTTAAGGGTTATTGCTCTGTCACAAACATATATATCTTGAGTATAATTTAGAATGGGTGTGTAACTGGTGCTGTCAAGGATTTTCAAACAACCGTTACTCTCAGTTCAATGTACATTGCTATGTCAAAGGTCAAACCACAGAACAAATTTTGGACATGGAAAAATTAACTGTTGCAATCAGAAATAACAAAAAACCCAATAAAATTCATCCCAAAGACAGACTTGGTAAAATGACCTATTATCTATTAATCTAGTCATTATCAATCTATTAATCTTGTTCAAGATCGACAAAAGATAGGCACTTGTATAAACATCTAAAAACATGCGATAGACTCAAAAGAAACAATTGCCTGGAATATTGAACCTTTAATCATTGAAATAAAGTAATAATGATTAAATAGAAGAAGAACTACATGTTATTTTTAACCAGATAGTCTGGGTTATATATAGAGTGACCTCTAGTAGAAGTTAAATGATTTCTACCAGACCACTGTTATTCATCAAAGCTTCTGCACATCAGGATTTTAACTTGTGTTCAAGTCTACGCTGCTGTAGCTGCAATGACAGAGCAACATCCCCTTCCAGTCTGACCACAGAGCAGAGGGAGTAGACATAAATACTGGAGTTATTAATTTCTCGACACCAAACCCATGTTGTTCTCAGCCAGAGAGATAATGATCCCCTTGACTTCTCTATTTCTGACTTCCTCCAAAAAATAGCTGGGGGAGCTGCTTCAAGCAAATGTAAACAAAAGAAATGCCCCTGTAGCTACCGTTCTTCTCATAGGATTAGTATGGCAAATTTAAGTCTATATGTGGCAGGAATGAAAGCCGCCACTCATCAAATGGATAATGAATGCACTGCATCGCAGCTATAAGCGTCCAGTAAGTATTTTGCCAGCAACAAGTGCTAAAAATGTTTAATGGTCAAAGGATTATATGACGAAAATATTCTGTCATAGGGTTTCCAGCAGGATCCACAGAACTGTGCAACTGTTAAGCAATTATGATTCGGAGAAAAACTACCATAAACAAAAATGTTTTGAGCGTTATTGAGAAATGTGGACAAGGACGGCGCTTTTGACTGCATGAGGTTAGGTAAACATATTGTGCAGGATGCAGGTCACAAGGGTTCAGAGCAACAAGCAGGGCTGGCGACGGCTGCAGCAGATTTAGACCACCATGATGTCAGCCTCTCGCAGAGAGATGACAAGTCAAGTGACATCCGTCATGACAGACAAAGAACCGTTTCGGAAAGAGAAATGGCAAAACCTGATCCCTAAACTTGCACCACATGGTGTCTAAGGCTGTTTATAGACTGACAGGAGACAGCAGAGCTCAAGTGTGTGGACAATGAGTTTCATCTTCGCTGGTGACTGATGACGCAGGACAATCGATGACATGAAGAATCAACACTCACCAGGATTTGGAATCCGTAATTCCTCTGGACTGGGAACTCTTTGACATCATAACACGTGGAAAGGTCGATCTCGCCATCCAGTTCTGAAGCCTAAGGATAAATGTGAACAGACGAAACAGCGAAAACAACAACAATAAAAAAAAAACAAAAAAACATTGTTAATTGCCTATTCATTCAGATAACTGGTCAAAATCTGCACAGTCTCATTACAACAAGTTTTACCTCCTCGGCTATTGAGTCCTTGTAGTACCTCAAACTCTGATCTGTCAGGACAAACCAGTGTTTCTTCCACTGAGGAGAAAAAGACACCATTAATTGGATTTCACCAGTCCTCTGAGTGTAATATGATCTTATTCTAGGGGAGAGAGGCAGATGGTCATTTAATCCTAGTAATTGAAAGCAAATTACCATTCCATCTTCATACAGCTTTGTCATCCATCCTTTTTTGAAGTTCAGCAGATCTGGCTGCAATTAAGACAGATCAGAGTGATATGATGTGATACGACTAGATTAACTCATTAAATTATTATAATAATATATTAGGAATTCAGCCAACACTTGGAAAAAAAATAAACATTAACTGCATTAATTAAAAGGGGCAAAAACAAATACAATTTTGCAATAATTTGTCACTATATTAAAAGTTGTCCTTAAGTGTGTAGTCATCACTGGTATAGTCATAATATGTAATTGACATCTCTCTTAACACTATTGCATTTACGTGCATTTGTTTACATTTAAGTCACTACCTCAGCTCAAGTATAAGTGCCGATACGCAGCTCCAGCTAAAGAGACCAACTGGCGGGAGCTGGACTTTCCCTGTGAAACACAAACTGCTGCACATTGAAACCAAGCTCAAGTCTGTTTATAGACTCTTAAGTAAATCATTCCTCCAAACCCTGGCTTCTGCTCACTCTACCTTGTTTTTGTTGAGCTTCATCAGGTGTGGTGTCACCGTCTGGCAGAGAGTCATTCTGATGGCTAACTGCCCTCACTTCATATGTTGACAATCTGTTTCTTTCCGTCTGTCCCAGGGACATACACACGACTGCGGCTGCTTCTGTGCTGGCTATTTATAATCATCAGTAGCGGTGGCGGCAGTGGTGTGTACATCAATGTGCGCCTGTGTGTGTTTGAGTGGGTGGGGGTTCTGGCAGCTGCAGCTCGGCTGACCAACCACACACTGACTGGATCACTCTCTGGACAGACTGGTGGGAGTCAGACCTCAGGAAGACACCAGTGCAACCTCAAGAAACTTGCGAGCGACTTTAATCTCACTCATGAAGACTGGACAAGACACGTGGTCATGTGATATCATATGTGTGGCAAGGCTGCAGTTTTTTAACTATTATCTAACAATTATTTTTTCAGTTACTCAACAATCTAACAACTAATTTATTGATTCTAAAGACTATCTCTTCATCACTCGATAAAAAACAATTAATTAACCCAAAATAAATATCAAAATCTCATTAATATTTCAATATTTATTCAATCATAATTCTGAAAAATAGACACATTAAGCACATTAGTATATGGCATATTTTAAATTTAGTTTAATTTCAATCATATATCACAGACCCTGTTTGTCAGACGCCTGATCAGAAAAATACTGGACCTCAAATTCAAAAAGATTTTTGTGACAATTGCTGTGATTAATTTTATCACTGTGTAAACCCTTTCGGGCATTTCAGTGGTGAAGAAGGAGAAAAAAATCCACAAAATGCCAAACCACTGGTCCACCACTGGAGTTTAAAAAGCTTCAGTTTTTGCTGTAGTGCTTCTGAATTGGCCCAATGCTCTGTTGACCACAACTGCCATTTTTCATGGATGGGAAGGCGGTGAGGGATCACAACTATTTCTCTGCATTTAAATTTAATCTTGAATTCCAAAGCCATATAAGGGGGCCTTGATATTGTTTTGTAGCCCAAAACAATATCATGGCTCTTTTACTATTTTGAAGTACTGCACAGTAGAAGTACTCACAGTCATTGAGGACTCGGTGACTCTGCGATCCAGGGACTTGGCTCTTCTTAAATTAGCAAAAGTGGTGCTGGACACATCAGGGACTGAACGGTCCTTTCCTGCATCTAGTGACAAGTCCTATAAATTTAAAATTAGCATTAGACATTAAAGAAATTCCTATGAAATCAAAGAGATTATGTCCAACTCTAATAATAGAGCACAGATGTCATTTACTGAATTCTTTGAGTATTTACACCTTTTTAAAGACTTAGTTGCTCAGGATAAACAAACAGAATAACATACTTGTTTATTAGCCAGATAGCGTCTCTCGCTGCGGCCTTGTCTCTGGATTAGCGTGGTGTTAGTGGAGGGCTCAGTGGAGCTGCTTGTGTCCATGCGCTCTATATTCTGACCCTCCTCAAATCGGCCGATGATTTGAGAGCGCCTAAGAGACACAGAAAGATCATTCTTTACAAAGACATACTCCTTACACAGCACATGCAGTATTTTAATTGACATAATGTCCGACAGTGAGTTGAATAACATAACACTTTGCAGAATATTAAAAACATAACAGGAAAATAAACTGGTTGTTCAAAAAAAAAAAACAATGATGTGGCACATCATCCTCAAATGGTGGCAGAATCAGCATAAAAACGAGATCAAAGCATGATATGAAAGCAAATTTGAGCCAAAAATCAATTTCCGTAATAGATGGATGCTGCCATCACTGCACAGTAGTTATATCTCATTCTAGGCTCAAAGTCCCTTTCATAGACAACAATGTGCAACATAAGGCAGAAGTAATACATAAGAGAACAATCCAGAGATACATCAAAGAATAAAAAGTTGTGTTACATGATGAGAGATTAAACTTTAGAAGAAAAGGAAAATGACTAGAATGGTGGATTAAACAAATTGCAGAAGCAATGGCAACACAGTCAGCGTTACCTTAAGGCACTGCACCTGTTAATGTGTGTAAATTGTGTATGTGTATCTGCATGTGAAAGGAGGGAGATCAAACTGTATGTAAACCCACCACGAGTACCAACCATCAGCATGTTTGAGTGACCACAGTATATATACTTTAAATCGAGCATTTATGAAACAGTGTATGTGTGTGCTCCCAGGCAGTGCAGAGATGAAATGATAGAAAGCAGGAATCAGCGGTGACCAGCAGGGAACAGCATTGGGACAGGGGTGGAAGGGTTGGTTGAGCATTAGATCTGAGAAGCTCTGTTCAGAAGCCCCTGGAAAAGATCGAAACAACAAAACAAACTAGCAAAGTAGCAAGAGCAAAAGGTAGAGATCCATAGAAAAGAAAGTAACACATGCATTTAAATCCCCCAAATCATTAATGGCAAACCACTAGTAAGACAGGGTAGGTAGGAGTGCCTCAAGGACAGCAGCCACAGGGTGGTGCTAGAAAACTTACTAAAATGCTGAATGCTTTAAGCAATGCATGAGATTCTCATCATAGATTACTTGGCATGCTGTCTATATGTTTTATGGCTGTGCCAAGGGCTAACAACCAGTGGCTCATTAATGATTATAAATCATGTGTGGCTGCCATTTTTTTTTAATCACAAGTGTATCTGCATGCACTTTATGTTTCTGCTATGTGATATTATGTGTTCAGCATTTATTCAATCCAATTCCAAGAAAAGTTGGAACGCTGTGTAAAACACAAATAAAAATGGAAGGCAATAAATTTGCAAATGTTACGTTTGAAAATAGTCCAACAATTTTAGAACAACATCTCAATGCACAATGGCAAGAAATTTAGAGATTTCACCATCTACAATCCATGGTATCATTGAAAGATTCAGAGAATCTAGAGAAATGTCTGCACAAAAGGGGCAAGACTGAAAAAAACGAACATTGAATGCCTGTGACCTTTGACCCCTCAGGCAGCACTATATTAAAAAAACAACATGATTGTATAAACGATACTGCATGGACTCTGGAACACTTTGAAAAACTGCTGTCAGTAAACAGTTTGTCGCTGCATCTACAAATGCACATTAAGACTACCATCCCAAACATATATCAACAACATCCAGACGCACCACAGACTTCTCTGGGCCCCGAGCTCGTTTGAGATGGACTGATGGAAAGTGGAAAAGTGTGTTGTGGTCTGACAAATCCACTTTTCGGATTGTTTTGGGAAATTATGGACATTGTGACCTCTGCACTTATGAGGAACAGGACAAAGGATTGTTACCAGCACTAACTTCAAAAGCCAGCATCTGTGGTGGAATGGGGGCATGTTGGTGCCCATGGCATGGCTAAATGTCACATCTGTGAAGGCCTCTTTAATGGCACATACAGATTTGGGAGCAATCTGCTATCCAGATCACGTCTTTTTCAGAGACGTCTCTGCTTATTTCAGCAAGACAATGCCAAGATGAAGGCTGCACGTTACAACAGTGTAGCTTTGTAGTAAAAGTGTTTGGGGACCTAAATCAAATTCAGAATGAGTGTATATCCAGAAAAAACAATAAAATTAATCAGTTTGAACATTAAATATCTCGTCTTTATACTGTATTCAAATGAAGATTATTCGCAAATCATAGTTTTCTGTTTTAAGTTACACTTGACATAGCGTCCCAACTTTTTTGGAATTGGGGTGTCTATCAGAAAGCGGGTGAAACTTAAAATGTCTCTAAAGGATCTTTTTTGCAGCGTGCCGAGCATGACACTTAACTATAACCTCTTACCTGCGCTCCTGCCCAAATAGCCGAGCCACCTCCTCTCTGCCAGGACTTCGTGTCCGTGCCCTCAGCTCTTGGCGTTTTTTCTCTGAGCGGAAGGCTTCGCGGTATGTCAGTCTGCGAGCCCGTGGCACATCAGACAGCACGGCGTACTCCCTGCCAGACCGGCCGATTCTGCCTCCTCCTCCACCACTGGCACTACCAGTGCTTCCTCCACCACCACTGTGTCCCTCCCAGGTGGGCGTAGCGCCGCTGGGTTCAGAGTCCAGCGAGCTCTGGGAGGAGCTGATGGTGGAGTAGCTGGGAGAAACGAGCGCACCTGGAGAAGGGAGAGGATCTTGGGAGGGTTGAAAAGGGGAAAGCTGGGGGTCTGACTCAGAGTTGTACCTGGGACTGAGAGCTCCTAAAGAGGAGGAGGATGCTGAAGAGGACAGGGGCAGATGCTGGGGTGGCTGGGGTGGCTGGGAATGCTGTGTAGACTGTAGAGAGGGATCCAGGGACTTTGTCTTCTCCAGGGAAAAGTAACCACTCTCCACTCGTACCTTGCGTCCAGTGCTCATGGTGCCGCCATCTGAAAGTACACAGTGCCACTGATATCAAACACCCAAAAGAGTCCGTAAAAAAGACTGAAAAAAAAAAGACTAGTTGCACTGTATAATGAACTGTAGATGTGTCTGGTGCTCTCAGAGGAAACATTGCCTATTTTTTAAAACATATATATGGCAATTTCATACAACATAAATGGGGGATACAATATAATTATTATTGTTTTTCTCTGTGCCACTGATCTTTGTGTTTCATTTGTTATACTTTTGTTTGTTTGTTCAAAGCCCTGACAAAGACCTACAGTGGTCAAAACATGTTGGCATTTTAAATAATTTAGCCACTACTGTAAAGGCTTTTTAATTTTTCCTTTGTTGCTGTTACCACTTATTCTTTGAAGTTCCTGAACTGCCTTCCCGTTTACCCAAAACAGATTGTATATAGTGCTGAATATGTGAAAATGAATTACATATTTGTTATACAGCATACTAAAAAATAGTGACTTGACTAAATAGTTAGAGTCACTAGAGTGAGTTGCCATGTGTGCCATGTGACAATGCTTTTATGCTGACCAGCTAAAGGTTTCCAAAAGTGACCAAATCAAACAAATGACTAGTTATGTATACAGGATGTTGAGGAATTTACATGCCATCATCTTCAGCCCCTTCCACACATAGTTCCCAGTAAATTGCTGGGATACCCTTTCAGACACCACTAGTGATTTTCCCTATTCACACACACAGCTACATTCAGGAAAATTTCTGTACATGCCACGGCAGTGCTGGAATTGATTGGGTTAGGGACAGACAGCAGATGGTTGTAATGCAACACTTATGGATGCCAACTGCCATAAAACTTGACCGAAGACGGAGGATGTATGTGTGTATGCAGCGGAAGATTATTTAAGGAAGATGGCTGACGAGGAGCTGTTTTTGACTCTTGTAACACATTTAACAAATTTTTGAGACAAGTCATGTTTTTTGTGATCTACTTGAATAAGAAACATACATTTGATACATGAAAAGGCATTAAAAAAGCAGAGGATGTCTGGAGTCGCTATGACTCTAGTTGTTGTTGTTGGAGTCTTGTGATTGGTTCCCTCGCTCCACATGAAAGTGTCTTTCATCAAATGGATGTAACCAATTATGTGCTTGTCCCTGCAATGTTACTGTTTTCATTTACAACCAGCATTTTCCATGAAATGTTGCTAGATCTTGAAGTGGGAAATTGGTGGTACAGATCTCCCTGAATATCTATCGCTGCTCCAATTCATTCATGACCCCATGCAGGAAATGTTCCTGAACATTTCAGGGATGGACTGCATGCCTGAAAGGGGTAAAGGTCCTCACCATCCTGAGTAGTGATACTGGATTCCGGTTGGCTCTGGCCCAGCTGGCTGATACAGGAGGCACTGCGGCTGCAGGGGATGGTGGCCCTGCTCCAGCGGCTCTCCTCCTGCCACAGAGTGGCGCGGCTCATCGGGACACGCTCAGCACTAGCAATACTGCTGGGCAGGCAAGGGATGCTTCCTCCGCTGCTGGTCACCGTCACCTTGGCAGGGCCGGGCTCCTGAGTGGGGGTTCGGGTTAGAAGGAGTGGATGGGAAGAGGAAAGGACATAATGGGAGGTGAGGTCACAGAGAGACTACAAAATAGGAATATGAGAAGGAGAGAGATAAAGAGCAATCAAATACTGAAAAGTAAATTTGAACACTCAAATTATGGAAGTCCTGGCTGATGCATTCTTGATTGTATGCCCACTTTAAACAGCAGTGGTGTCCAATCATGTGTCAATCACAATACCACTGTATCATTATACCAGGTTCTCTCACTTATCAGTTGCTCCCTGTCTGCTTGATGTCAGACCATTCTGTGAAAATATGCTTTCTGCACAACACAGTGCTCTCTGGCTTTAGTTTGGAGAGTTAATGATGAGAATCTCGGCGTTCAGTGGCACATAATGTCACATCATTGATCTCCACATTTTGCTTCTTGCCTTTTATGTGCATGTGTCAGGGAAATGACAGTGATAAAGCAAGAAAAGAGCTGCTTTCATCATTGGCAAAATGACTAATTCTGGGAAGAGAGGAGGAGGAGGACATGTGGAAAGGAGAGAGAGATTGACAGCTTGACAAAGAACAAAGAGTCCATTCAGGGCACACACACCTGTACTATTGAGGGATAGAGAGACCAAAAAACTGATTCTGCAGAGGTGGAATATGCTGGAATTGATTTGAGAATATAAAGCACACATAAAATTAAACATTGGTTGTTGTGTTCAGAGTTTGATTTCACCATTGGAGTCCGCAGAGTCGCAGGATCATTTGAGTTCAGAGGAAGAGACAGCAAGATTTTCAAAGCAAAGCAACCCTCAACCCTTAACTTCTCAGCCAGCCTACTTTAATCACCCCAAACATGCTGTCGTGCTAAGAATCACTCTTTCTGTACCAGACGAGGAGCAAAAATCATTTATATCCACCCTTCACCTGGACTGATCAGGATTTTAATAAATATAATTTATTAGGACTGGGATTTGAAAGCCAGAGGGTGAAGCAGGATAAAAGGTTTGGCCAAGCTGAACTCACTGGGTGTCCATTCATGTCTTCAGTGGAAAAACACTGGCTTGGAGTTACTCCACCCTGCCAATCACAAAAAGCCTTTGATGTTAATACCTGCTATGTAGTGCTGATTGTAATCAATGTATTTAGACCCAAAAATTTGTCTGAATAATTTCACTGTTTCTGTTTAATTTGAACTGTGGTGTTTGGTTTTGTTGCCATTTAGGTAAAAAAAAAATCATGCAAATTTATGAACTAAAGAACTATTTCAGGATGTTAAGTGTTTTGTTGCTTAAGAGCCAACACATGAATCTGAAAGCAAAAAAGAATAAACTTTCAGTTACAATATGAGACAAATAAGTTGCCTGTCATATAAACTTTTTGCACTCGAGGTCAGGTGCTTCGATTTGGGGGGCACCACCCAGAAGGCAAACATGTTAATGTGCGCAAGTATTTACAACAGTTTCCAAGCACGTGTCTCCAATAACTTAAGTAAAAGTGGGAGGAGAGCTTACAGGCAGAAATATGAGGAGCAGAAAATCTGTATCACATTTCCATCCAAGGCTGAACGATTTTTTAAAAATATCTCATTGTCATTACTTTGACTGATATTGCAGTTGCAATATGATTTACAATTTTAGAGGAAGTTTTTACATCATAATTTTCATTTCATTGCCAAAAAAAAAAAAGGAAAAAAAAAAGAAAAGATTATGGTGTGATTTTTGCTGGCATCTGTACCAAACAACATGTTTTCTTAAGTCCATAGAATATGATGTGTAGGCTGGGACATCTCTGCAGCACAATACTTAAAATGACATTCTGACACACATTTAACACAAATATTGCACCACCTGCAATTTGGAAAACTGTCATAGGCCATATTGCGATTTTGTTTCCCTTAAAATTCCAGCCATACAGAGAACAACTGAACAGCCCACGAGACAATGATAGAAACTGACATTAGACAAGCTGTGAAAGCATAATCACCCTCACACATTAGCAGCCCTAATTATATAGCTTGGCCTTAACCACTTGACTGTTATTTCAAGCGACATTCATTTCACACACATGCAAGGAAAAAGATAAATTCTTGTTGTACTGCATCAATCAGTTTTATGCACTAGCGTTTCTGTTTAAAGCAGATATCAGAAACCCACTGAGATAAAATACAATGATAGTTTTATTCAGTCTGAAAGTGTTAAGACTGGAACATTTACAGAGCAGTGGTTGACCTTGCCCTCTTTGCAAGACTGCATTTTACCAACAAGATGAACATCACTGAATGAACACAGCAATAAAGAAAGCCAATTATAAACAACAGAGGTCACACGGGACACTGTCAAGGTCATTACTGTGTCACCACTGTCCCTCCGCAAATGAGTCTGTTAGTGTAAGCCCAGAAAGGTCACAGTCTGATTCAGGGCGCCATCATTACAGGAACCAGACAATGAACTTCAGATAGTTTTGTGTACACTCACAAAAAAATTGGCCTCACATCAAAAAAAGGAAAGGGGGGGGGGGGGCTATATTCCATGATGGGTGGTCTGTGCAACATTATATTATACGCCTATATTTCATCTTGTCATTGAAACCATTATTATGGTGATAAAGCTTTACATAGTCCTGTTATTTTATGTCTACCTACCAGGGAGAACTATGACTGCACAAACATTAAAAGTGCATTTCTTTCCCTATGGGCAATGTGTTTCTAATGAATGTCACATGAATGTTGAATGAAGCTGCTCACCTTGTTCTCAGACTGTTGAAAACAACTGTTTTGGTTTTTGTTTACTACATTTAATACACTTAAATTAACTTTATGTACCTACCTTAAAATAAAAGCCTCATCTTTTAGATGCTACACTGACTCGTAATAGGATGATTGGTGTCTCCGTCATTCCCAAAAAGAGAGTGACCAAGCAAGAGGCCACCACATAACAGTAAGTATCGGGCTGGCTTTTAGTCGTTGGCGAGACCTTTGTGAAAGAAAAGGCTACAAGACACCAAGTTGTCATTCTTGCTGTTGGACTAGTAAGTAACATTAGTTGGCTTTCCATGCCTCGTGTTGTTGTATTTGCTTGATGTTTTACTGTTTGCAAAGTTGTAGACTTGATAGTTTTTGATGATGTAATCATAACAAAGGCACATGTTAAGCTGTCCATATTTACAACAGCGGTGTATAAATGGAGTTCACTCTGAAACTGGAGGTGTCAAATCACAAAAAATGACCAAATCTTGCATAATGTAGCTTTAATTTCATGCTATTTCCTTCTAGATGCCTTCAAGATATGTTGTTCTCCAAAGGGAAAATCTCTTTCTGGCTGCCTCTACAGGGTGGTCAATGTGGAAAGTCAGCTAATGAACAGCACTACAGCAGACTCAGAGGCCAAGTCCCAAAGTCCGCCTTCACAGACACAAAGACTTTGACATGCATTCTCTAGAAGTCTGTGTGAGTTAAGGGCTGTCACATTGAAACATTTTGTTGTTTTTTTTTGCAATTTCATGATGGAAATGACTCTGCTTCAGATAACATGTAATTTCACGAAGTATTTTCCTCATTCCTCATTAAAAATTCTGAGCTGTTGCACAATCCTGCACCCACACACTTTCACAGGACACATAGGTGATGATTCTTCAGAAAAATAAAATCTGTTTCAACCAGACAGACAAGGTTAATAAGTGAACTGGCAGGACTCGGGGCAAAACGCCTGGCAGGTGAGACAGCAGCTGCTGGACGTGACAATGAAACAGAGTGCACCAGCAAATTCATAAGCGAGAGGATCAGGGTCACAGTGCTGAAAGTTACTGGTGAATGTTATTTTAGCAGGCAGCTGTCATCATTACCCTTGATTGTTTGTGCAGGAAAATTATGAGAGCTCACTGATGTTTGCTGCCAACTAACCAGTTGATACTGTATAAATATAAACATATATATATGTACACATAATTGTTTATATAGCTGACAATATGTAGGTGGGTAGCTGACAATATGTAAACTTGTAAATCACCCATGAGAACATCCAACCAACACTGTAATTCTTCTGGTACTGTTTTGTTTTCCAGTAACCACTACAATTCATTTAGACAAATATGTGGCATGCAGTCTGTCTGTCTATTGAGAGGTGGCCACATCATGTGACTCAGGAATGCAAATATGGACAGCATGAACTGTTGATCATGTTGCTGGCAGAAAAACAATACATCTCTCTCTCTCTGTCTCTGAAGGGAAAACAGCTGGTGTAGTTTGAATGGAATGAAAAGCCTCCATACTGCATACTTTCACAGCACATGTTGTCCTTAAATATAAATATACAGTACATACAGTATATGTTCTTTATTGTAGCAATGGCACAATTGCCCTGCACGGATCATTTATAATGTTCACCTTATCTCAAACAGTGCTGATATGAAGTCATATCCACGTTCAAAGTGTGAGCATGAAAGCATATCAGGAGCTAAAATTAGCTTATTACCTGTCGTTTGGATATACTTCAGTTATAATGCAGATGATGTCAAACAAGCACAGAGACTAAGCAAAAGACTAAACCTAATGATGTCAAAATACTGTTTATCTGTATTCTCACTAAAGCTAAAACTTCATACTCTTCTTTTTCTCTTCTATACATCTATGCACAAGAGTCCACTGATTATGTATGTTTGGTATGTTTATACATACAGCATTCAAGAGTCAAAAATATCTAGACAAAACATTAACTGAATCTGAATTTAGTTCGTTACTACTCTCACTTTGTTCAGTGTGAGCAAGCGAAAAGCACTTCACTATGGAGTGTGCTAAGAGGTGCATTACCTGTTGAGTGGGCGGATCAACCTTGCGTTTTTTCTTCTGGTTCTGCTTGTTGGTCCTGGGGTACACAGTCAGAGCCTCCTGCCACCTGTGAATAGTGAAATAATTTCAGTGTTGTGCTTTGGACACTAAATGCAAACAATACAAACTCTGTGCCCACAGTGGATCAATGCATGACTCGGGCAAAGTTTTCTGCAGCAAAACATAAACCATTACACTTGCCAGGGCAAGTCTATGCATGACCTAATACAGATGAAAAAACAGATTAAAAAAGCCAACAACAGTACGACAATAAATCAAACAACCTCTACTCTGTGAGCTAATGCAGTGAAAGACAACCTTTAGTAAGTGTATAATCCCGTAGGTGGCAACATAAAGCATCATAAAGCTTGGTAGAGAATGGTTACATTAGATTTCCATTGATAATTAACGTTTGCTTTTTGCTCTTTGTGAGGATTAACAACATTATGCTTTACTAAAAAGGCAGTTCATGAGGATACCGTTATCTAATTAGCTGGAGAATATTTAGATAAGCAAAATACATTACTTCATCACTTACTGTACAGTACGAGTAATACTCCCACACTCATAGCTTTTCTTAAAAACACAACAATGCTGCTGTGCCATCACACTCTACTGTAGCACCATCACTTTCCCTCAACACAATACTGTATGTATACTTTCAATCAACATCATCATTTTACTAAAATGCTCATTATTAGACCACATTTAGACTGAATAAGGCATTGTGACAAAAACGCAAGTCGTCTCATTTATTTGAATGGGGATAATGTGTTTAGACTGTGGCAATGGGGGCCACAGATTAAAAAAAAATCAAAACGAAACAGTGTGATGAAAAAGTTGTAACAGAGTCAACTTTTGGAGAAACACATCTTAATGTTATGCTGAAGTAGCCAATCATGAGCCGGCGATCAGACCGCTCCACAGTCAGCCTGAATATTTCTGAAACCGGGCACTATTCTGGTGGAGGTCATAGACCAAACAATTATAATCTCCCTGTTGTATCCTCACTTTCTTTATTTTGTGCTCCCAGCTTCAACGTCTGGGTCTAGCTCGCAGTTTATGCTGCAAAATAGTGACATAAAGAAGCATCCTTTGGTTTGTGTCTGTGTGTTTGACAGAAAGTGTGAGCAGCTGTGGTCATGCAAGGTAGAGACTGAATGAGGTGAGGGACCACAGGTAGTGAGTAACCCCGTGAATGAGAAAAATAATTAATTTCCCGAGTGTTTCTCAGCAGCTATGTTCTAAGCACAAATAAACAGCTCTGCACAACCTTGTAGCGAATCACCACAATGCCTGATTATGTCTGAATGTGGCGTTACTCTGGGCTGAAATGTTCTGAAAGGTTTTTCTTTCAACAAATCTAATAATGACTAAAATAAACAAATGTTTTTTTGTCGACTAAAACTAGTCTAAAATGTTCCTGGTTTTCTTTGTCTCAGACAAGACTAACATAGTAAAAAAAATACTACAATAAGAATGATGAAGTGGGCAACATATATATAAAACTCATTATGACTTTTGATCTCAGGAATAACTACTATGATCTGAAGACAGCCATCAAGATTAACAATAATTCTCATGTCATTGTAAATTATGGGACAACAGAGAAACCAGTGGCTCTTTTGTGATTGGAATCATCAAGTCAGTGACTATGGACACTTGTGCATTATCAAATATTTTTTTATTCCACTACGCCCACTTTGTAATTAGTGAAAGCCTTTGGTGTGGAGAGTTCTGCTATGAACTGTCACACTGTATATTAACATGGGATGCAATTATTAATAACGGCTGAGTCCCCAGAGCACTGTTTTCATAATGAGCCAAAATACATTTTTGAAGAGCTTAATATAACCAGGAACAACACACAAAATTATACATGCACAAACACACACACACAAGTATACATATAAAATCCTGGTTGTCTGTTGACGGCAACTTTGTGAGGGCTTATATGATTGTGTGACGGCCCAGAATCAACACATGGGAGCCAGATGATAGGAGAGTGGGAGGAGTGCAGTGATAGAGCAGGTAGCATAACGGAGAGTGGGTGCTGTGAGTCACAGTTCCCTAAGAATAGCCATAAAATATATGCTACAGCCAAGCAGGGAGAGTGTGGTGCAGAAACACACTTCTGAATGCGCAGCAGTGGAGGAGAAACACAAGAGAAAACCTAATTATGAGGCTTAAAGCTTTTGTATTGGGATCTGCAACCAGGCATATGGGTTGTGAAGACAGGGAAAGGGGCTTGTGAGGCAGGGAGAGGAAACAGTTCAAGAATGTGCACTGTCACTGCAGTGTGGATTACAAGTCTCTGAGAAGCACAGCCCAAAGGAGACAGCAGGGGGCAGAGCAGTTTTGGCAGCAGAGGCAGCTGCGCACAACTATTCTCCCTGTCCAAGTCTCTATCATCTCTTTCCACTCAAACCGAAACAGAGAGCAACACAAACCATGTTGAAACCACAAATATAGAGACATAATGGCAGATTGACTACATTAACAGATCACATTTCTGTTCATTATGGCTTACCCATTGATTATTTCTTTACACTCTGCCCGTATGAAGTGCTCTTTCTCAGGGGTCAGGATACACAGCGAGTTCTTCTGACCTGTCCTGGACTCTCCATCGATGACGTCAGAGCACTGGTTCATATTGATTGTACCCTGGGGTAGAGTGCTGGGCTGGAGGACACAACAGAGAAACATAGATAAAGTGTTAAATGTGGAAGTGAACAGACGCTGCCCACATATCCCTCCACATGGTCCGTCTTCTCACACGATCCACCCCAGCATCAATTTTCATGCCAAGCTTGGCATGCCACATGCTGATATAACAGTCTGCGCACAGGCAAATGTTCCTGCTAAGGCTCACTGTGATTTTTTTTCATTTCTTGTGATATGTATTGCTGAATTTCAAAGACAGTAATTACATAATTGCATCATATATGCAGCTTTTTACTTAACTAGCTCCATTAGTAAAAGAATTTATAGTTTTTGTAATAATTATGGTGATTGTTAACAAAGAAATTAGGTAGTTGTTCACAACTCTAATGAACTCAGCATGACATCATTGTATTTGGCCAATAGTCACCATTATATCCAGTCTAAGTCCATAATCAACATACTCATAATGATGGACTTCTACAAGGAGTTTTTAGCTGGTTCTGTATGAAGCAGTCTCAATGTCTCTATATGACCTACACAAGTTAACAAGACCAACGCGAGAGGACTGGTTATTTTCTGGATAGTTAATGCCTGCCACCAGGTTGGATTCTCCATGATATCAGAAGACATGAGCCTCTGTTTATATTTTTACAGGCAACGTTACAATGAGAGGTACATTAGCCAGTTAAAAAGTAACAGGAGGATATTTCTATTTAGATAATTTTATTTTTTATGTCATATTTTGTTGTCACTACTGTCAAAACAATAGCGCTGTTGTCAACAGTGGGCTCTGAAATCAGCAAAATATTGTAGCAACTTGTAGTAACTTCAAGTTGTTGTTAAAGAAGTGGGCTTATATTTTTTCTTACGTCTTATGAAAGTATGAATCAGAAGAATGAGGTAGAATGAGGTGCATTCAAAAAGACACTCAATCAAACTACTTTACATTACCTATCAAATGAACTTGCGCTGCACAATATTATGATTATTTTTAATAGATACTGTGACTGCGGCACAGACGACGAGAATTTTGCCATAATTTTTGCATCACAATTTTAATTTTCACTGAAAAAAAATTCATAATGATATGATGATGTGACATTTGTTGGGGTCTGTAGCAAACAAATGTTTTTCGTTTTTATTTTTTGTTTGTTTATTTATTTTTTTTCTGGACAACAAGATTTGTAGGCCAGGGCATCACAGTAGCCCAACAGTGCTTCATTATAATGCTGTTCTGTGACACGTTACCTTCATAAAAAAAATGGCAGTTTCTGCAATTTGGATATCATACTTGGCCATATTACAGTTTTGATAACATTTCAATTAATTGTGCAGCCTTTAAATGAACTAAGTTTTGTATCAAAATTCTTCACATTGCATCCAGTTCAAAGTAAATATAGCCGAGCTTTTCTACACCCCAGCTCCAATCTAAAGAGCCTTGTTATATATTGTACTACTAGAAAGAGCCTGAAAGGACCTGTGAGAAGGGCTGTCCTTTCCATTTATAAACAGTGCAAGTTCATGGGTTCACAGAGCGGTTTTGAGTTTAATCTGTCTGATGCCTCGCTGTGAAGTGTAAACTCAACTATGCACGCTGACATGGATGCCATCTGTCAGCCATAAATAACATGACCACATGACTTCCACAATAATACTACTTTGTGTACAATGACTTAAGGTTTTGCTTGCAGGTTGGTTTATGTGAGCACACAGTGGCTTTGTATGTAGGCACGGCTCATTTACAATGAATGAACAGGCTCAACTTGGAACAGATAAGATAATCTATTTATAGTCCATTGCACTGCATCGCTCTCAGTGAATGTGTTGTGCTAGAACTATTTTTTTTAAATGATGTTTTTCTAAGTGCATTAGTCAGTAAAACACTTGTTTAAATGAATTCTTAGACAATATTAGGTATTACTAGATCAGAAAACTGACTTTTGCTTAGTCTGACCTCCAAATGACTTACATGAGCAGTGAGAGAACCCTTGATAATCCAATGTTGACTGAGGGATTTATATTTGTTCAATTAAGTAAATGAGTGCTGCATAACTAAGTACACTGGGCAAGAGTAGCTTTTGGCTCCTGCTTTCACTGCACTAAACACACAGGCAGAATTACAGACACCAAAATGCCATAGTGGTTCAAAGCTATAAGTACCAGGTAGCCACAGATGATAAATTACAGCCCTCAGCGAATCGGAATATATTAGGAGATAGAGTTGGAAACAAAATTAAAAGGTATCACATTCACGTTAGCTAGTAACCAAATAAATCTAACTCAAGGACCCAATTTGTGCAGCCTAACCATAGCCTGTCAGCAACAGAGCAATTGAAGCCTATGGATGGCCTCTAATGTGGACAGAGAAGTCAATAGTTAACAGTTTGTGGTAATCCCACCCTGAGGGCAGATGAGAGGCCCTGTTTACTTCGTCACTGCTAAATGTCACTTTCATTCTCAACTCTTTTACAGCTGTCTATATTGTAATGAATAGCAGGGTCAAAATTTGGCACAGCAAATTGGAACAACAAGGATAGTAGTTTGGTTTTACTAGGCCAGGGGTCTGTGACCTTTACTCTCAAAGGAGACATTTTTGGCCCCCAAAAATTTAAAAATACTTCTTGAGCCACAACTATTAAACTACTGTATCTATTTTCATATGAGACTTCTCTTCTGTTTTTTTGAATTTGGCGTGCATACGTTGCCAATACAGACTTAAGACCAGCCACAGGCAAAATCTAAAGGAAAAAGTGCTGAGCAGTAGATAGTCTGTGACACACATTTTAGTTTAAACATTTTTTCCATGCACAGGCTACACATTTTTATAGTTGGAAAATGTAAGGATCACTTTAGGCCTACTACATCATTTCCATCTAATTTTTTGTCTAAGCCACAGGAAGCCACTGGAGAGAGGTAAAGAGCCTGAGGTTGATGACCCCTGAACTACACCAACGCCACTTTTACACCAAAATTAGTATGTATTTGCATGTTTTTTGGATGTGTCTAAACAATAGGCAATTGGCCCCTTTCCTGTTGCCAGTAGTGTTAGATGAGTTTGCCTTTCTATTTTTTTTCCTGATGCGAAAAGCCAAGCCTCCACTCATGTGTGCAGGAGAGCTGAGAACACTGAGAGTGTTTTTAATAGTCTGTGTGTTCAGCTCTTCATACTTTTGTAGCTTTTACCTGAATCTCTGTGGTCTGAAGTTTATTTTCTCTCTTGTGTTGCTGTTTGTATCTGCTTTATTTTACACGTGTTTGGAAATGGGGCAAAAAAGTCACAGAAGTTAGCATCAACCCAGGGGTCATGTTTCCGTCACTGCCGATCAGAGCTGGAGCCAATAAATACCCCTGATTTCTGCAGTTATTTAACCCAGGAATTAATGCCTTTCCCACTGAAGACAAAGCCAGATGTAAGTGGGTTTTCTGTCCAGGGTAAAAGGGGCTCAAGAGTAAGAGAAAAATCTGAGGCAGCATGAGATGACAGACAGTTTAACCTGTGCAATGTTTGATGTACCTGGTAAATCAAGTGTGCCACAGACTTGACCATTATGTTTTGGTTCCACTTCTTATGCCTGTGGATTTAAAACGCTCCATCACCGAAGGGCTCTTGACACCAAGGTGAGAGGCCAGGGCAACAGCCGCGCTTGACAGACAGACGGACAAATAGACCTTGGGACAGCTGGGCGAGGGCCCAGGCCTGCTTCAGACTGGACAGAGAGACTGGCGTCAGCTTGACCTGAGAGCCCTGTCACTCTCAGACACGGCAAGAAGGAGGTTTGGGGACAGAGAGTGGGAACAGTATGGGGTGAGAAAAGGGAGATTAAGTCTCAAGCTGGTGGTCAAGCAGAACAGCACTGCAGCTGGGAAAAAAGGGGTTTGTGGACTATGACTCTGGACTGCTCGGCCATCTGTCTGAGTAAACAAATCTAGAGTACACCACACATGTGGGCTTGTCCTTGAGCTGGAGTCAGAGGAGGATAAACAGCAAAATATTTCAAATTCTGGGAACAGTTGTACAAGCAGCTTAAGCCCCCAGTTTTATAATCACAGCATCGGATTCTCTTGGACACGGAAAATAAATCAGACTGACAACAACTCTGATTAAAAACCTATTTTCATAAAGCTGCTCACCTCTGAGAGAGATTTGAATGCTTATATGAAATAGGTGGTGGTTGTGTGGGAGTACAGTATATGTTTTGCACTGGAGCTGTGTGGCAAACAGCACGGGACTCCTCTCACACGTGTGCGCCCACCCTGCCCCAGTACTGTGTCAGCTGAGTACCAATACACGCCCCTGCTTTGGGCCAGCAATTGCCACTCTAGCCCCCAGACCCAGGCCCCCCGAACCCACACCTCTCTGTCACCTAGCCTAGACCCAGTCCCCTCTCCCCGGGCCACCGCTCTCCACAATGGTCTCTTTGTGAAGCAGCACCAGTTCACACAATGTGGGATTGTCAGCCGCCACAGTCCACAGAGCCACTCCTCCCCTTAACCCTCGACAAGGAAATGACTGAGAGACATGAGGCCCAAACAAGTGTCCTTTTGTGATCAGAGCATGGAAATTATGAAGCCAGCATAAACTTATTCTAGTCTCTGAAGCTGTTCAAACAATAATATGAATACTGTCTCGATGGGAGTCATTGAGCAGAGTCTCAAGGGGAGACAGTGACAAATCAGATAAAGATTCGGTTTCTCTAGGCCAGTCTGTGATGACTGGATGGCATTCTGTATCAGCACAATATTCATTGGAATGTATATGTGAAAATATTATAAAAGCAGATGCTGGATTTAATTCTTACAGAAATATTTACTGTAATATTGTGCTGCAAACATCAAGTTGATATATTGTAAATTGTTGCATAAACGTATGAGTATTTAATTATAAAAACATACTTATTAATTCATTTCACATTTTCATTATTTGGTTTTACCAAACAGTTCTATGTGTAGTACAGTTTTAAAATCTTAAAGAAAGAACAAAGAAAACAGCAGCTTTAACACTATAACACCTCCATGGAGGTGCATCATTTAAGACTGGGCAATAAAGCAAAACTATATCAATATTGTGATATGAGACTAGATATCATCTTAGATTTTGGCCACCATTATATTTTGATATGACATATGACATCTGTAAAGCAATGTAACTTTCTGAACTTACCAGACTGTCCTAGCTGTTCTCAGAAATCTACTCGTGTGTGAACACAAGGTTTAAAAAGTATATCTTCAGCCGTCGACTATCTTCATTTGAAAAAAATCTACAGATCATTGGTTTTGTGCCCTGACAACTGTCATTTACATCTTCAAATTCTTCTTTAAAAAGATAGTCTATATGATATCATGTGTGATATAATGGTCGATAAGTTATGCTGTGTTGTCTTAGAAGTAATTTTCTTCAGATATGTGCCAGACGCCGCAAGTAGGCAGGGGTGGAGAGAAAAAAAAATAGAGGGATCATTGCCAATTCTGCCTTTGATTTTGAATATTTAAATTGAAAGCACATTTTGATCGATTTTTGGTTTAATATTGAAATTGTGTAGTATCCAAATTACTGATAAATTATCAAAAATGTCATTGTCTTAATATTTTGAGCAAGCACCAATAGTCATCCCTACAATATTGTTACAATATTGATATGGAGGTGTTTGATCAAATATATTGTGATACTTGATTTTACTATCTATCATCCAACCCTAGCATCATATCTAAAATACATATTTTAAAATCTCTATTTTGCAATGTAATAGGAGTGAATGTAGATACTATTCCCAGTTCACCCACTCAGGGAAGAGAAGAACTAGAAATGATACTAGAAGCTAAAAAACTAGGCCAGAACACTTTCTAATCAAAGCGTCTTTTAAAATTCAACATTGCATGCATGTCCACTGCATATTTTAGGCCTCTCTCTCCTCCTCTCTTACCATATAGTATTCATACATCTTGTGATCTCTGTCCAGATGTTGTGTAGCATTACAACAGTGTTCATTAGGAAGCAACTCTCTGTTTAGAAAATGGTAATTAGCAAGCTCCATGCATGCATGCATGCCTCTGCACCCTTGGCTTCCTTCACTCTTGGCCATTCCGCAGCTTAGCAAAACATCCCATTCTCCCTCATGACACAGCAAGAGAAATATTTGCTTCTTTTGGCAGCTGGCTGATGGTCTAACTTTCATTTTTGGTTGTGAAGCAAATTCTCTTCCTCTGCCATCAACATTTTTGGGTTTGACAGACTCATTTCTGGTCATGGAAAGCAAGAGTGCATTTAAACTGACTCAGTCGAGAGGAGCATGAGGGAATGAACTGGCATTTAACTATGTGCCTGAGTCATATATTGCAACATATTTTTATTACATTCAGCTAATATCTCATTTGTTTTCTAGCAGTATGCATACACCTAAAATATTGCTCAATAACAGGTTAGTTATGAACACCTGTAAGTTGATTGGAAACATCTGTTATTTGGTATTAGGTGCCAATCTGTCTGCCAACTGTGGTGGTGACAAATTCAAAAGTAACAGCTTCACTCGTTAAGTTACATTACGCTTCTTTAGACATGTAACAGCAGGTTCCTCATGTACTGTTTCCAAGTTCTTCACCCTGCATCCAAAGCCCTTTGACTTTGATCATGGAGGACAGACATGGAAGCCAAAAAGAAAGCTGATGAACTGGCACTACTTCATCCTGACTCATGAACATGGCCTAGACTCAGGTCTCTTCAGGGTCCAACATCCTCTGCTCATTACCGATAACGGCAATTATGCAATAAATCTTTCCTTAGCAACTTAGGACAACAGAAGTAAACATACATTTTTGATACCAGTGAGCATGCCAGCAACAAGCTGCAGGGGAAATGTCCTCAGGTGCCAGACGGATGGAGTCACCTCTAGACTTGTTACAAAGGAATATCAAACTGTCTCTCTCTGTCCATGTAAGTCCATAACGTTCAAAAACGAGTACCATAGTCCAATTAGCAAGTTGGAGCAATAGATCTTGTATTAAATAGGTTGAATTACAATTTAATATACAATCTGTGGTTGAAGCAAGTTGTTTCCCTCCAGCCCCACCTTCTCGGACTGGAAGCTCAGGTGGGTTGACTTCAGGCTGGAGTGACACTGAAGAGAAGCACAAGTGGAGTGCAACACTATAATTGTACAATAACAAGCAGCGTTGAGTCCTACACTGTAAGCTGATCAGCTGTTTATAACTGTCAATTATCCATCAATATAAAGCTAAGCCGGTTATCCTGAAAACAAAAGCCCACTGCTCTGAAAATATGTAATCTGGAGTTTGAGTTCAGTGACTGCCTGTCCCGCTGGCTGCCAGACTCAGTTATCATATTGCTCAATTTAACCATTATAAACATCTACTCCTTCTAGAAGATTACTGATGTTTTGTTACGACTCATAAACAAACACTTAATAATTCAGCAAACATTCGGCATCAATTTTAACTCTTAGAAATGTGAAACAGGCAAACAAAAACAGATGTTCCGCACCAGAATGGAAGCTTCAAAAGAGAACACGCTGGTTGAAACATTGCTGTTGAAGAAGCCTGCGTTTCAATTTAGCATGTTTCCATTAATCTCTAATGAAATAGCATGGTCATTTTATGATTTACAACAGTACATATATTACATATTTCTCCTTTAAGTCAACAATAATCATACAAACACAGAATCAGGCCTGGAGCCAGAGCTGACAGATTGGTCATGGACAAGATTACAATCATCACTGTCCCAGAGTCCTCACGGTCCTGTAATTTTACCACAATATTGAGCCGATGTTAAGACAGTGATATTTACCTTAGCCTCAGCGGTAATACCTACTTTGGACAAACATATAGGTCTATAAAAAGCCATATGGTGGGTATCTGACATCTCTGTTGCAGGGCCAAGTACGGTCCTCCAGGCATTCTCAGATACACCTCACTCCACTGGTATGCATTCAAGACGTTCAGACGAATGCTACAGTATAGTCATCAGATCTAAACCTGGTTACACAGCTACAACACTGCAGTGAAGGCTAACTGCAAGAGCACTGTATCAATAAAATATTATGAGGAAAATGAACAACAAAAATATTAAATCACCACAGATTTCACACATTTTTGTACCAGGTATTTCAGAGAGGACTGTGGGTGGTAGCAGCACTGCTCTTCTTATGGAGAATGGTGTGAGGACGTGGGTGGTTGAACACTGTGTTAGCAGGCCAGCAGTCGACAAATACAGAGGAGGAGGAAGACGAGGGAGAGTTGGAGGATGAAGACCATTTTCTCTGCTAATACAGCAGGCTTGTTTTTTGCTATCGCTCAATCAGATGCAACTGTACTGAACGTGAGCCAGATCTTTTCCACTGCAGGGTAGACTAAATCAAAGAACGTGTGTGGGTATCAAAATAATTTATCGAGGGTATCTTATTCTACTGTATGCAGCACTGAAAGTCAAGCTGTATAGTAGTAGCATGGTGTTTATGTAATGTATAAAACAATAATAAATGAATAATTGCAAGAGACAGACATGGTGTGAGAAATCAGTCAGTCTATGTCTGGGTGGTGACAGAGTAGATGTGCCGGCTGCAGAAACAGGTGCTACGATCGAGTTGTGTCATGTTTCCTTGGCTGTTAAGACTCAGACTGTCTAAGGTGAATTATTGTGAGTGTGTGTGTGGTTTCCCAGACTTGTAACATTTTCCTCTCTTTGCAATCCAATGCCCTCTAATATTCATCAAAGCTGCTTCTTTCCTCCCCTACTTCTTTACTTGTTGTTTTCTTTCCTCCTCATATGTGACGAGTGATGCCTCAGTTACATCTGCTTGCTCCACTTATCAGCTCGGTTTATACCTTCCACTCTGGATTGTATAGGCTACTCAGTGCTAAGTGGGGCTGAACAATACACCAAATCACTCTGATTTATTACAGAAATGTTACTTTTGGCCAGAAAGTAACAGAGATGATAGCTGGGTAAATTAGCTGGCTTGAGTCACAACAGTCTCCTAAACTCTGATGTGAACAGCTACACTATAGGTCTGTGAAGTCGGAAAGTCTGCTTCCAGAAGCGTTTTTCGCAAATCTGTATTCCCGTTTAAATTTTTTCTTCAAACAATATCCTCAATGTCATTGAAGACAGAAATACTGGACTTTCCTGCTGGCCACTGTTGTCACAGAGAAGCAGCCAGTGAGAAGTGTTGTCTTCTCTTTATTTTAAAGGCAGCACAACTGTAAAGTGATGTAATTTTCTAAACTTATCAGACTGTACTAGCTGTTCTATTATTTGCCGTTACTCACTTGGTCATTCTATCCACATTACCGATATTTACTGGTGAAAAATCACATTGTCTTAATATTTTGTGAAATCAGTAATCACAGTACAATAAGTAATCCATACAATATTGTTCCAATATCAATATGGATATTAAGGTGATATCTGATTTTGTCCATACTGTCCAATCCTATCTAGATAGTTAACCTCCACTTCAAAGTTTTTCTGTTATGCCTGTGGGGATAATTTTATGCTGATCCAAGCTGTAGGAGACCTCTAAACTTTGAGTCATGTAACGTTGCCTATGGGAGAAAATGAAGTATGAGAGTTTTATTTTCGGAACCAGAGGCACCCAAAATAGCTCATCCCACTTTGCAACTCTACATGTGCACCTGCTACAGTTTACTGGACTGTTGTGACTCCAGGTGGTGTTTGTGTTTGTTGACAAGGCATTATCTCTGGTTACGAGAGGTGATACCACAGGAATCAACAAAACAGTGTGCAGATTCTATTTCGTTCAGCCTGTCCCTGCAGACGGGTGGCTAATGTTAGCTAGCCAGCTGTCTGCAGATATCAGGCTAATGTGTTATCGAAACACAAACAGCAGGGGCAGATGAATTAGTGCACAACTTCGCTGTACCATCTGCGCTAAAAATGATTATTGAAGTGGATGCTGCTGCTCCACTGTTTAACACAGAGTCCATAGCTGTATCGGGTCGGGCAGATTGTATTATTCTCGCTCAACTGTCTTACCAATTAAGCTCTAAAAATATGTTTCATGCATGTTTTTTAATATTAAAAACTTATTAAAATCATGAAGTGTCCCTAAGCTTGAAATAAGTCAAGATGTTATTTATTGGCCTTATGACCCAGCTCTAATTACTGCATGTGGAAGGTGAGCACATTTTTCCTATTTGCCATCTTTCAATTAGATGTTGTGAAACATTTCAGATTTGTTACACATATCAGGGTTCCTAGGCGGTGTGGTGTTTATTGCACAAATGCATGTCACACTAACAACACATTTAGGCCCTAACTAAAACCAATATAAATTCATTGCAACTTCTCCTCTTCAAAGGCCAGTAATGATTAAAACTGGATGTCCTGCACATTGGACTGGTTTTAATTTACAACACCACTATTAACCAGAGTTGTTCTTCAAGTATCTTAACGATCTTTGAAAATAAAGCACCACTCACTCACTGACTGACTTCTAGAGCAGTAAATCCTAGAATTGCAGTGCTTGGATCAGCTTTTTGTCTCCACTGCAAAAAAAGACAGTTGCTTCAAGATCACAATGTGCCCCAAAACAGCAGTGTCTGGACTACTGCAGCGTCCCATACAGTGCTCTGACACAGCACTTTGGAAAGTAGGCCAAGGTGAATAGGCACCTATTAAATGCTGTGGCTATTGTAAAGTCACAGGGTCCCCAATGAAAACTATTCTAATCAAAATACCAGCAGCACATAAATATCATTCACTCCTTTAACACAATTAACAACAGGTTTCTGCAACTCAGTCAACACTACACAGAAAAGACCTGCAGTCAGGCTTCGACTACCTCTTTGATAATGACTGCAAATCTGCCAAAGCCTTGCTAAGTCAACGCAAATTAGCCCATCAGGCAGAAGGGAAGGGAAAATGGGGGAGGGATAGGAAAATGTTCCTTTGGGAATTCAGCTAATACCTCGGTTTTGGAGCTAGCTGTTTTTCCACAGGGCTGAAGAGCAGCTTCCTACAGGCCCAGGTCTGCTGGTTGGCAGTTAACCTGCCCAAAACAGTGCTGACAGC
>JAJHUR010084530.1:0-22211 GCA_027495735.1 Lutjanus campechanus
TTGGAGAGCAGTTCGGGCTTTTCTTCTCAGATACTCTGTACGTGCCTGTGGACATGAACAGCTGTTAGTCCAGAGATACAAATAACACAGCAAAGGAGTAAGTCCGTTTAATACTGTTAGGATGACACCATGGAAATAAAAAGATGACGTTCACTTTAAGCTTAGTGATGATTTCTGAAAGCACACTTTTACATGGTCAGGTCCTAAAGTCTGTGTCTAAAGCAAACAAAATTTGCTCTTTACTAAGATCTCTTTACCAAGTTGGAGTGCCTCTACAATTTGGATGTGCCTCTTCAAAACTCACACAAAATAAACATAAGTAGAAATACAGGGGAAACAAATTAAAAGAAAAAACAAAATAGCGTGTTGCTCCTTAGCACAGATTGCCAGTCTCCAGCCTCTACTAGAGGGCTGAATACCATACTTACAAATGATGTTTCCTGTTTTGATTATAGCTGTGAAGATCACAATCTAACATATCAGCTCAAAATCTCACATGGAGGTTCAACTGAATTAAGATATTGTGACTGTGAAGGCCAGAACATATTATTCATATTATCATCTGCACTTGTAATGTTTGTTATCCTTTAATTTCTCAACCATCTGTATATCTGGATTTCTTAATTTCACAACCTTTTGTCAAGCATTTTACACCGATGAAGGCAGACAATTGGAATTTTTGGGGGGAAGAAAGCTGGGAATGATGGAGAAGAAATGTGCCAAGTGTCTAATTTTAATGGATTAAAATTAACATTCAACTCACATATGAACACACTGCTGCTAATACTGAGTGTGAATTAGAGATGAAATGATCAGTCAAGAAATACAGTGACGGATCAACAGATATCTTAACAGTAAGTAAGCAAAAATGCTAAACATCTGCTGTTTGCTTCTTTGCTATACATGATATTAAAAGGGACAGTTCACTCCAAAATCAAAATTACATATTGTCCCTCTGGCCAGTATTATTATTTATCCATCTAGATTGTTTTGATGTGAGTTGTCAAATTTTGGAGATATCAGCTGTAAATATATCTGCCTTCTCTCCAATATAATGGAACTAGATGGCGCTTCGCATAATAAAGCACCCAAAAAATACATTTGAAAACTTCATCACCAGTGTCTTTTTCACAGAAATCATGACCCAGTCACTCAAGATAATCCTCAGACCTTGTTGTGAACAGTTTCATGTAGAAACTACTTTCTTTCTGCAGAAGAATCAACCGGAGCTAGTTTCTTTCTACTAGAAAGAAAGCAGTTCCTACATAAAACTGTTCACAGTGAGGTCTGCTGATTATATTGAAACACTGGATCATGATTATTGGACATTACTGTCTGCCTGAACTGTCCTTTTAAATTGAGTTTATGACTGTTGGTCAGACTATCTGAAGACATCACCTTGGGATCTGAAAAAAAATTTGATTTTTTTTTTTTTTTTTGCCATTTCACAGAATCATCGAATTAAACAAGAAAATAATCTAAAATTTAATTGATACTGAATGATTACTTGCAGCCCTAGTGTTTTACCTCCAATAATAGAACTTAATTTCTGCTTTATCCTGATAACTCTGGGCCTAAATAAAGTTAATTTCTGCAAATGACAGAACCTGCAAACTTTTCATTTTCCTTCCAATACTGTTTAAGGAACTTAAAATTTGACCTACAAGGTGTATTGTGTGTTCGATAATTGTGACACACTAAATGGTCTGGTGAACTCAGACTTTTGGGCAGTACAGTATGAAACACAGTAGATCTACACTGGCTGCTACTCATCAGCGTGTATCATCATCATGTAACTTCATCATTTTCCCGGGAAATAATGTGAGGTCACCTCTTGCTCAGCACGCTCCACGCGACGCTTGGCCTCGCGCTCCTTCTCTGCAGCTTCGGCCTCGTCCTTCCGCACGCGCGCGACGTTGTCCTTGTTGCGCACGTGCCAACTCTTTTTCGGAAGGATGTTCATGGTTACCTTGGCGACTGTTGGTACTGTCCGTTAGCACTTAGCTAGCTGAGCAGGCTAGCGTCGACTGACTGAGCACTAAGCCCGGTCAAACACACGATTTATAAATAAAATCGTAGTGCCCGTAGCAAGAAGAAGCGGGGAAACGAGTAGGGATGAAATTTGTTCAAATATGAAGACAGAGAAAACAGAAATTCCACCGTTTTGGCATTCCTTTTTCTAGTTACAGCTAACGTTAGCTAAGGTTAGCTACTTTCCAACTTCACGCTAGCTACATTTAAACTTTAATGATACAGCTGCGAGCAGAGACATTTAACGTGTCCCTCACAACAAACTAATCGCTTCAATAATTTAACATTAAAACACCACGCAAATACGGGCACTAACTTGGTGGGAGAGGAGCTGTTCTTGCTGTTGCTGCAGTAATATTAACCCACAGGAACAAGTGGATACGAACAGGAAGTAAACATTACACATTTTGCAGTACTATACTTTTGACACTAGAGGGGGCTACAATCCCTCTTATTTTAACACATGAAAGGACAAAGACACATCCAACTTTGTTTTCATGTACGGGAGACATGATGACACTTTGCATTCATGGTAAAGGCATACTGCATGGCATATATGTATATTTATGACCCTGAATTTATACAGTATATCACAGATTCTCAATTTTTTCTTAGCCAAGGACCCTTTACAAGGTTGAAAATATACCAGGAATGTGTCCGTATGAATAACTTGACGTAGCCCACATTTTATACCTTTACTGAGTTATGTGAAAGAACAACACAATAGGAAAGTATTACAAATATATTAGGCATATATTAAAAATATTTGCACTGTGTCAATACAGAATACCCATAAATACACAATCATCAAGAAAGTGTTTCACTCTTAGTACATGAAATAAAAAAAATGTGGTTTCTTATTATAAGTCATAGATAATTACATTAGAATGTAATCTATGAACTAATTTAGATTTATAAAATTAAAATAAACAAAAAAAAATTATATCATGAGAGTTTAAAAAATCTGTCTGGAGCCTAAACCATTAAATTCTCTCTTTTCCTCTGAGTCTTTTTCACAGGCAAAATTAAGAGGAAAAGGCTCTGAGTGAATCGATGAGTGAGTCAAGTAATTATTATTTGGTGTATAGTGTACACATTTTTATAGCTGGAAAAAAAAAAGACGTGTCTGCTTCTTCAGAGCCACAGGTTGCTCACCTCTGAATCAATGAATCTGAAAACTTTTCATGGACCCCCTCATCACGGACCCCTACTTCAGAAGCGCTGCAGCATAAGGTGTGTGGAAATCCTTTCAGCTGTCTCATCATGTTGATTCAGGGTTTCCCCAGAGAATTGCAAGCCTGGTGGCCCACCGGGCCTAAGATGAACCCCCCACCCTAAGCATCTGGAAATTTTATTTTCAGGGACGTATTTTTGAATATTTTCACATCTCAAGTCAGCCTTTAGTGCAACTTAATGTAGGGGGTATATGAAATCGGTGTTATGACTTTTTAAAATTCTTGATTCAACAATCGTGGCCATGATTATATCATCAGAGAAACTATAGCACCCTAACTTATTGCTGCCATCAGTCTGTTGCTAGCACATGCAGTCACTGGGCCCCCATCAAAAAATACATGCCACCAGGCTTAACAACTTTGCTGGGGGAAAGTCTGTGATTCACGTTAAGGGTAATAAAGAAAGAAAGTAAACACTAAACATGGTCCATTTGCGATGTTCAGTCTTGTGCTTCTGTGGTGGGTTTTGGTATCTGAAGTTGTCGACTCAGCAACTCAATCTGCTTGACCAAGAACTGCTTGTCTCTGCTCTCCTGTAAGCCAAAGACCACCACTGCATTAGTAAAACTGAAATATATGTGTGTGTAATGAAATCACATAGACCAACCTATATATTGTCAAAATTCAAGACTATGTAAGTCTTTGCTTTATAATACATCACACAGGTAAATGCCAACAACTTACCAGTTTAAGCTGAGCTCTTAGCAGGGCAACACTTTTCCCATAGACAGACGCCAAAGCCACGAAATAACACAACACCACACTACCAGACAGAGAGGAACCATGATTATACAACATAAAAACAGACAGTGAAGAACAGTGATATAGTATGTAGCTAAAATGTAAGCAGCATTCTATATTTAGGCTGAAGTACAGTACTGTATATACCAGAAAAATGATTCTACACACTGTAAAAAAAAAACAATTTGTTTAAGTTAAAAATGTTAGTGTCCAGGCTTCCTTAAAAAATTTAAGTTGACTGAATTTGAAAAGACCAAGTTGTGCTAATTTTGTAATGACTCAGAAAACATCAAATAAACTTAATATTAATCCAGTTGTACTTGAGAAAACACGTTCAATAAGCTCAAGGTATTAAATTGAACCAACAACTCTTCAGAAACACTGACAGTCACACAAAAAAACTCACAGCTGCAGATGTTCCTGTTGTTTGTTCCAGCATTTCTGAAACTGCTCCCAGTGAATTTATTACATTTTAACTGTAATAGGATAGGGACTGAATTCAATACTAATCCTCTTAATGGTTCACAACCATGACCTATGTTTTAAAGCAAGTTTTCATCATATATGTTTTCTTCAAACTATGAAAAATGAGGGTCTCAAACAATGCATGCTGGGAGGTCTGATCACGTTTCTTTAGAAACTTATTTGAATTGTTTCAATTGTCGGATGTAAATATGATTATTGTGTGTGGTCTAGACCTACTCTATATGTAAAGTGTCTTGAGACAACTTTGTTGTGAATTGGCGCTATATAAATAAAATTTGATTTGATTTGATTTGATTTGATTTATTTAATGACTTGATTGAACTCAACTGCTTCAAATTTTGAGTTAAATTAACTTGAACAAATAAAACTAAACCTAAATAAAATATTTACGTTAAGTTAACGAGAAAAGATTGGTCAATTCCACTCAATTTCTATATGATATTTTACAGAAAGTTCACTCACCCGAATAACACACACAGAGGGATGGAGAAAGCCTGGGAACCAATGAAGAAGAGAAATTCCTGGGTAGTTTTAGGGAGGCGGTAGAACGTGGTTGGAACAATCGACCACATGTTGGGGAAGAAACGGAAAGGACCACAACCCATAGATGGATGGATCCTGGGTGGAGAGAGGACAACACTTATCTTGAACAATGTAATATAAGATGGAAAGCATTTTAAATGTAAAAACAAAAAAGGACTTGAGAGAACTCAAAATTTCAAGGCAACTTACTTCAATAGATTTTTGAGTTTTGAGCCCAACTCAGACTCTCAAGTTGAGTTGAGTTTGATTCAAAGCTTAAAAATCTAGTGGTGGGAGTTGCCTTGAAATTATGAGTTTTCTTATCGTTATTTTATTATTTATTTTGAAGCATAGCAATGCCAGGACAACCTAATCCTACCAGTCCTCTTACAATGCTTTACCTTCTGATCTGCAGAGTAAAAACCTCAAGGTCCACTTTATTATTTGTCACTGTCAGTGCTAAACTTAAAAGCTCTTCTATTTTGATTGTTACAAGGGAGAAGCACTCACACAGCTACGCTGTAAACCATGACAACTGTGGCCAGGGTCCAGCCAAACAGGAGAACCACCAGGAAAAAGAAGGCGGAGGTGGTGGAGCGAAATGTCCTCAGTGCTGGCCGACAATTTTGGAAGAGTGTGATCTGAGGAGGGAATGGCAACAGGGTTAGAGACAAAACAAAAGCAGAGTGCTGGTGAATAACTTTCTCCACTGTGTGAAATGCTGGTTGTGTTAAATCTTCACCCTCTTGCAGTAGAAGAGGATGATAAACTTGACGCTGTTGATGAGCGGCAACAGAGGGCAAAAAAGAGCTCCGGTCCAAACCACAGTCTGACCGTAAACCAGCCCGAGCACGTTGGAGGGGACAACAAACTCTTGCCGACCAACCCACTGAGACAGTTTACAGGACCAGTTGTCCACCACCAGCCTGACACACACACATAAAAACACAGTAGAATCACACGGCTGAGTGTCTCACTCCCAACATGATCTGACAGACAAATTAACAAATTGAAAAACAATTTGTACCTGCGTGGAAACTCCACCAGGACGAGCACAGCAATGTTGATGAGGAGGTCAAACAGTGTCAGCTTGTACATCTCCTGTCCTACTCCTGTTTCCCAGCACTGCATGATGGGACAAACATTAAAAGTCTTACAATAATCTACTGTTGAAAAGATTATAAATTAAATATTTCCCACAAATTCTTATATGTCACACAATATATGCACAAGGTCCTGATTTTAAACCTTTTAAAAATTTCATTAATTACAGTTAAGGAAACCAAATGAAAGTTATTTTTTACAGTTTTTCTCCTTTCCATTATTATTTAAGATATAAACTTGGCACACCAGTAGCTCAGTTGGTCCTCAGCAGTGGACATGGGTGCAATTCCCCTTCTCTCTGCCTTGTTTCCTGTCTATCTAATTCTGTCCTATCAATATAGGCTGAAAAAAGCCAAAAAGTTATCTTAAAAAAGGCTATTAAACGATATACACTTAGATATAAATAGTCTCACCCTGCATTTGAGTTATACATAGTTAAAACTAAAGAACTAGTACATAAAATAATGGCCAAGCATCAAGGAGAAGAAAACACAGAATTTGTCAAAAAAAAGGCACTTATTAAGCATGTGTGATTGTTAAAAATAAAAATACATAAAGGTCCTAAAATTACAATCAAAACTCATCTTTGTACAACAAAGATGAGTTTCATTTATATTTATATTCATTTGATATTTAAAGGAAATAATCAAAATTCATCCACATTGCTCATTTTACACAATCTTATTGTGTTCACTGTTTGTGTTAATTGTACACTTTATCAGTTGTTCATTGAATATAAGATGAAATATTAATAAAAATGCATCATTTAGTCAGGGGTCATCAGTTGACTCAATGATACAAAAGAGGTCCCCTTAAGGAAAAAGGTTGGAAACCACTATGCTAAAACTGTATTTCAGCCAGAATCATTTCATATTCTGTCTTTATTCTGGGTGACTCACAGGTGTTTTGCAAAGCAAAACTTGACTCTGGCAGCTATCCCGGTTGATCCAGCCAGTTGATGAAAAAACAAACTGCAAGCAGTATTTGTGGCTCATGTAAACACAGCCATAACAAGCAAATTAGATTAGAAAAACAAAAACAAAAAAAATCATCTTCTAACTACAGATTTATATTTGTTATTTCAATTCCTCTGTTTCCTCTCAAGCTGCTGGTACTTGTCTGACAGCTTGGTGACTCATTTGAGGCTGTCTGTGAAGAAGAATAATCTTGAAAAAATAATTCACATGCACTCAAGAAGCATAATTACCTGGTAGTCTTTATAGTTGTAATGGCACAGTTGACAGTCTGCCTTATTTGTGTTCCCGTCACAGGTGATCTGACTCCACATGGTGAAGAGGAGAACACCCAGACTCACCAGACGAAGGAACACTGCCCTGTACATGGAGGAGGAACATTATCAAACCAGCTGTGATAGTGACATTATGTTTCTGACACAAATGATAGATTATTTAGTTTAAAACACTGTAATACTAGTTCAAACTCTCAGGAGCTTCTACGTGAGTAAAAGAAGAAATACTAGTTTAGAAACACTCCGTGACAAGTAGAAGTCCTGAATCTAAAATGTTACTTAAGTAAAAGTACAGAAGTATTATCAGCATGCAAGCAATTGAGTCAGAGGTCAGAAGTGTGCTCTGTTCACGCCAGAGTGCGTCTGGTGCACTGACACACTCTGGAGTGCGCTCCTGCATCACTGCAGCAAGGTGAGGAATTAACTCACTGGAGGTGAGGCAAAACTTATTAAAGATTTTTCAGCAGCTGTTAAATTGTTCCTTAAAGACAATCTGTCAACAATCTCAATCAGTCAAGTTCAAGACAGTGGTGCTAAGTGCATTTACTCAGTTTCTGTACTGTACTTTACTTGAGTATTTCCATTGTGTGTTACTTTACACGTATACTGAACTACATTTTAAAGTGAAATATTTTACTTTATACTGCACTGGATTTACCTGACCGTTATATTTACTAGTTATTTCCAAATTAAAGGACTAGTGTGTCATATTTGGTGGCATCCAGTAGTGAAGTTGTAGATTTCAGCCACTTGCCTCACCCTCCCCTTCCAAGCTACAGTGGCCAAGAAACTCACAAAAACTGTGAAAGGCCCTCTCCAGAGCCACTTGGTTTGTCCCTTCCATGATTACAGTTAATCAATCATTACTGTTATCATTAATGGCACCTTGTTGATGTTATTAGGGTTTTTATTGTTGTTGTTTGTGGTAATCGTAGTTATTAACTTGAACTTGTTGAGTGGTCTGAAGACATTATCTGGCCTCAATCAGCAAGCAAGAAACAGGCAATTAGATTAGATATTAGATATGGTAAGCCACTATAAATTAATTCCAGACATTTAGAAAATTTGTTACAAAGTTGGACTGGTCTGCTGAAATTATACATAAATTGGTGTGAATGTAAATGGTCAAATCTACTTCATGTTACTGGCCGACAGAAGTTGGGCAGAAACTATTTGCAAATTACAGTGCAACAATTCACTTTAATTTAGTGGCATGATCTGCAGAAGTCAGACAGAAATTAAAGCTAAAATGATCAGCAGAGGTTGGGCAGAAACTAGTTGGAAGTTAAGCTAAAGTAAAATCACCAGACATCAATGCAAACCTTAACAGTGCCAATATGACAGTAGTGCTGGGGGTATATCGTTCAATCAAGGCAATCTGGTCACATAGCAGCGGCACCACAAAGTTTCCGGTGGTGATGACAATGGATGGGAGATACTCAAAAAACAAACCCAGGATCCCTTCCTTGTTACTGTTTTTCTGTTTGTAAGAGACAGAAGCCAAAAGGTCACGTTACACATTCAGACCCAGGACAACATCTGCATCATCACTCTCTCTCTCTCTACGTAATTCACCTGGCTGAAGACGGTGGCCTCGAAGATCCCGTAGAAGGCTGCAAAAATGAGCCCAAGTGCAACAAAACCCATAAAAACACGGAGAGAGTATAAAACAATTTTTTGTGCCGAAGTCAGAGCGGCTGCCCTTTTCTTTATGCTCTCCTCCTCCAGATCCACCTGACAGAAACAGAGAAAAGAGAAGAGACGAGGGGTCATTCACAGGGGACGATTACAAAGTTGGCACATGCCCACCACATTCCTCTTTTGTATAACTGTCCTCAATCCTGCTAAGTAGGACAGATCCCCTCTGACCTGTAGCTGGTAGTGGATGTTTTTCTGCTTCAGTTTGGTAGCTTGGTCTCCCAGGCAACCGTAGTCCCAGCTGGTGAACACTATCATGCTGTAGTTGCCCACAGCGCTGCCTCCCGTTGCCACAGCAACTCGAGCTGCAGTCCCCATGCTGTGTGTGTGAGCAGCCAGTCAGGGAAGAAGAGACAGATGCAGGTCAAGGTGACTGAACTCTCGACTCAGGCTCTTAAATGTCATGCTGTTTGTTTCACTTATTGGTTTGAACCCTCACTGAGACAAACACACACACAAACACACACACACACACACACACACACACACACACACACACACACACACACACACACACACACACACACAGAGGCTTGATCAATAATACAGAACCTGGAAGTGTTTGTTCTGGGACTCACCGTGCTATGATACAAATGAGACAAAAGGCGAAGTAGAAGACAGCAGTGAAGAGGTACGCCAGGGGGATGTTGTATGAGAAGTTCTGGTCCATACCCACTGTGTTGTTGTAGTAGCCATAAAACATGTATGAATACTCCATAAAACCCTGAACAGAGAGGAGAGGACAGACACTAAACATGAGTGGGATGTGGTTGAACTTTCATCAGCAGAGAATACAGTCGGAGCAGGAGGAAGCAGAGCTGTAGTTACTACTGAGAACTCAGGTCATGCCCACTGTAGTTTGGGGAATGTGGAGGATTTTGCAACTTGTTCCTCTGTGTAACCTGCAGTTTTGTTGAAAACTGTACAGCTCTTTAATCTAAATAACAGTCATATTGTACATACTGTCTTTTGCTTTATATTTTTTCCTGTTTCCTTGACTTGCAGTAATTGCCTCCATCTTTCTCAAACTGTGTTATGTGTTATGACTGAATATACTAAAGCAAATTCCTCGAATGTGCAGTAAACTCTGATTCTGAATCGTGCATAGAAATACCCTGCTAGGATTTTGAACACTGACTTTTATTTTTAAATGATGGCCTCAGCTCCAGTATATACCATTCTGTCATGTACATTTAATCTTACAATCATTTCATTATTTTTTGGTGTGGTCAGAAGAAAATAGTCACAGATGCCATAATAGATTATTATAATTATAAACGTATGCCTTGGTCACACTACATGACGTTCAAAGTCGTCACATTGCTGTAGTGTTCACACTACACAACTTTCTGTCTTGTAAATGAGAATCCTGAAGCTGTTTTAGTTTGCACTTTATATGACTGGTCAGTGACAGGGGTCACACATTACAAGATTTTTTACCGGGAGGAATCCTATAGTCTCGCTGGTCTCCAAACTACTTTTTCTCATGAAAACACAAGCCAGCCCAGAAGTGACATTAGGTTGTTAATCCTGAAGCATCAGTGTGCAGCACTGCTGGAGGTGGAGCTAGTTTGACCTACTTCATAACTTCTTTTTGCTCATTTTTTTCCTAGATTTCTTTTTCTGGTTGCTGTTATGATGTTCTTCCATCTCTTCTTCTCAAATCCTCACCTCCCCACATCTGTGAAGCACTGGTGAGATTCTCAGATCAAATTTAGCAGTTCACACATAGCAAGCTAACACCAATTTGCCTCGGATCTTGGGGCTTTTGTTGACAATTTTAAAAACTGTCAGCAAGTGGAGAATCGGGGCTACGATCATGTAGTGTGAACTTGACATTATTTGCTTTCTTGTAGAAAGTCAGATTAGGAAATTGATACCTCTGTCATGTCTGGCAAATACCGAGCTAGAGATCACAATTAGCTTAGCATAAAGACTAGAAACAAGTGGAAACAGCTAGCCTGGCTCTGTCTGAAGGTCACAAAATCCACTTACCAGCATCTCTAGACTCATTTATTCATGTCATAACTTATTTATTTAATGTGTACAAAAATCTAAGCATGAAAACTACCTGCAGTGGTTTTTGTGGGACTATTTCTTAGCTTGGAGATGTAACATCAAGTTGCCACGTTGTTGGCTGTGAGGTTGCCAGGTACAGCTCCACAAAACCTCAACTTTTTTTTTTTTTACTTGAGTTTTTATGTTGTTTTTGCACAGATTAAACAAACAAGATACAATGTGTATGTATTTTTTATGTAGCAGCCTATCCCTAGGGACAAAAGTAATCTTGATCTTGATGTTAATTAGTGAGTTTATAAATGTTTGTACAGGATTTGTTACCCTTGGATAGAGCCAGGCTAGCTGTTTCTCCCTCTTTCCAGTCTTTGTTTTGAGATAAGCTAACCAGCTGCTGGTAGCAGCCTCATATTTGTCTTCTTGTCCAACTCTTGGCAAGAAAATCACTGTGACAGAATTGTGTCTAGAATGTTATCAGATAGTATTATCCTCACTATTATCTAAAAAAGCCACATGTAGAATGCATGACTGCAATATTTCTAAAATCCTGCAACAGTCTTGTGCTAGAGAGTTCAAACATATATTGAGTAAAAAGTGTAAAGAATCATAATGTCCAGTAATGAAAAACAATAATTTATGTTTCGCTATATGTTCTTTAAGTCTCGTGTCTTTGCAGGTCATTGTGATGCTGCGTTTTCTCACCGTTCCCGAAAGTAAGTCAAGGAAGTAATTGTAGAACACCACCAAGCCTTGGGGATTAGGGTCATACTTCATGCATTCCTCCGGACCTTGAAAACAACACAAGAGGAAAGCTTCATGATCTCTGCATGCACTCTCATAGGTTACAGCATTTCTGCACCTTTCTGAACATATATGTCATGTAGTTGTCCCAATGTTTTAAGAGTAACTGCAAGAGAGAAAGAGGAGGAGAGTAAAATCTTCAGTGGTTTAATTTAGGCCTGTGACTCAGTTGTTGGCAAAGACACGGGGTCCTAATCTAGTTTCCTCACACAGCTTAAAAAAATCAAAGGGTTTGATTAATCCCTGTCTGAAAAAAGTGACACATTCTAAAAAAAAGCCAAAGCAAGATTAAATCGAAAGCAACTGGACTTGTTCAAAAAGCCTTTTTCTGAAGACGTTTCGCCTCTTATCCAAGAAGCTTCATCAGTTCATGCCTGTCAGACTAGTCAGAGCTAGTCTAAAAAAAATGATAAAACTATTTTAATTTTGGAGAACAGGAAGGAAAGTAGCCTAAGTTGTTGGTTGTGCATGATAAAATCTTATATCTTCTATATTATCCACATACTTACATAAATTCGGGTAATTACAATCTTATTTTGATGTCATTTTGGGAACAAATCTTCTGCTCATGCACCAGTGACCATTTATTCATTTTAATTCTGAGGGGAATACCATGGCGGCTGTCTCTACAATTACTACTATGAACTGGCTGTTGCCTGGAAACTGTTGCATCAAACTGTGAGAAGGCTTCCTGTTTGTGTGTGAGAGAACTGTGCTAAAACGTCAATATGAAGAACCCTTAAAATGTAATGTACCACTGTCACATGTTACTCTCAATAAAAAAGCTAAATGAGACGTTGTGAGCTAACAAACTGCAGTGAGAACAAGTCATTACCAGTGCTGGGAATGCAAGGATGTGAGGATTTTTTGGGGTGAGGTTTGTGCTACACTATCTGATGTACTGGATCTAGCTCTAAATGACACCGCCTCATTAAAACTAACAGGCAACGCTGCCAAAAAGATTCTGGCTTTATTACTGGAAATCTGTGCACATGGTTACAAAAACTCAATGGATTAACACACATATTTATATAATTAATATACAACTATCAGTGGCAAAAGTGCATGGTGCCAGAGCTGGTACAATCTCAGCATGGCAAATGATGGCATATAAAATCAATCAGCAAAAGAACAACATAATCATCACATGCTCACAAAAAAAAAAAGGAATTACCAGTGCTGTTAACAAGGCCGGTCCCAACAGATCTGAAGACAATGCTGGGGATGAGGACAAATCCAGCAATTAGCAGAAAGGAAACAAAATTGAGTACCACCAAGAATCTCAGGAACAAGAAGAAGGACAGGACACCACCTCCGAAGTTCCCTGCAGAGACAAAGAGCCACGATGTCATTAAAAGTACAAAAACAGATTCAAAAACATCTGTCTTGGCCGTATGGGGTGAACAGCAGTGTAATCTGTGTGCCAACCAGTTAATGTCCACCAGAAATCAGCAGTTAATAGTTTACCTCCAATCTTTTGCAAGGACTTGCGCCATGGAACAAAAAAGTAGAGAAACTCTCTGATGTTGTTATTGAGTTTACGCAGAGATTTGGCCTTGTTTCGTTTCCACGACTCTCTGCTGGAAACCACGGGAACCCGCATCTGCTGCACCTGCCTGTAACGGACAAGTTACACCTTCATGACTTAATGGAGTAAATACTGTGTGATATAATTATTGGCAACACTTTATTTTATGATTTCAAGACATTTCCTCAGAAGAAATATGCAATTTGGTTCTAATTATAGAGATATTGTTCAGTTGATACATTTCTGATTAATTAATGCCAATTAATTGCTAATTTAACCTTGAGAGTCATTTTAGACGGGACACAGCAAATCAACTGAATGCAAGTATGTGAAATGTTTCCCCACACATTTCACTTTGAGAATGGAGAATGAAGTTTCCAATAATAAAGGAGGAACAAATAGTGTTTACTTGGGTTTAAATTGAGCATTTTTTTCAAAAACAGTCCTATTTTCTTTTTCTAATTTGTAAAATCAAATTTGGAAATCGTTAGAAAATTATCAGAAAATTACAAACCCATAAAAAAGTGTTACCTAATCACTTAATTGGTGGAAGACTGTCTTACTGAATAAAGTCTTATAGTATAGTTTTGTTATTAGATTTATGTAGTGGGGTTTGTACAGAGACCAGAAGGTCTCATGTAGAAAAAACAAATTCAATTGTGCGCACAAGTTATCTTTTTTCCCTCCAATTAATTAATTAATGTGAACTCATAAGAAACCAATAAAATACTTTAAAACAAGACAGACATTGTGGGTACCTTTGACTAAGAACACCTTTTAAAAAATACACAACCCAACTTTCAGTGGAAGCTTTCATACCTGACGGCTCTTTTCAGGGCCATGGGCAGAGGACTGCTCCTCAGGTCCCGGGGCTGCTCACTGCTGTTCCCCTCTTCATTGTTCTCTTCAGGCGGCGAGTTCCAGTTGAACTGTGGGTAATTCTGATTGGACACTCGAGTAGAAACCCGTCGTGACCTCAGTGACTGCTGGTCACCAGAGTAACCATTCCCTGTGACTGGTCGAGTAAAAGACAGAAAAACAGCAAAGAAAATTATGAAACAAAAATCTGTCAAGACAGTTCAGTCAGATTAAAAGATGATTTCATATCAGCTGTAACATTATTCAGATATTCAGTCCATTCAGATGCTGTTTAAGTGTTTTAAACGAGCAAATATGTACAAGTAAATGTGATCAAAGGTAAGAAAAGACACACCTTCAATGTAGTCATACACCTGACTGGAGCCTTGTCTCTGCAGTTCATTTAACATTTCTCCGATTCAGTTTAACACGACCAGCTTTAAAGACTTTCCTCTGTAACCGCATCTAACATGTTAACATCAACAAGTTCAGAATAAAACAAGCAGTCAAATGAGGAAATGCTGCCAAACCGGGAAAACCTTCCCTGTTGTCTTCTCTCACGGACTTTACCCCCTTTGTAAATGACCACACAGGTACTTCCTTGTATGATTTAACCCATTATTTCCAAGGGGATAGTAACCTGTCATTTACAATTTGTATGGTCCAATGACCAGCAGAAGCAAGAAAACGGGTTTAAGTCATTTGTGTTACTGACAGGTTCACAGAAGAATCTTTGAATGAACTAAAAACCTCAGGAATTATTTTACTGAATTTTAATTGTGGGCAGTTATGGGAACAAATGAAATATAAGATATTGGTTTGTACAGCTTTGTAAGAATACAATTCAAGCCTTTTAAGGCATCTAAAACAAAAATGAATAATTTTTATTCTTTTAATCTATTTCCATTTATTTATATTAACTTTTTTTTTCAGGTTTTGATTATTTCATTGTTCTGCCTTCACTCTATATGTTTCTGCATCTGTATTTTAACTTGACCTTGATTTTGTCTTGCTTTTGTTTGGCCTCACTGTTTTGGGTTTTTGTTGTTTATTGCCTCCTGGGAATTCTGCTCTTGCTTTGTCTGTCAAATCCCTTTTTGAACTCTGCTTTTACAGGTGCTATACAAATAGTTATTATTCTTTTTAATTAAAATTTCAAAGCCTTTATCATCACATTAAATGTATATTGTCACTTTGTTTTTTTTAGCATTTCTTCGTAGCTTCATATTAGCTTTGATTGTATGTTTTGGCCAAGATTTCTTCATGTTTAATGCTGATTTCAAGAGTAAGGGATCAACAGTGGATGTATCTACCTAGAATACCAAATATGAAAATGGGAATTTTTTTATTTTTTTTTGTATTAAGAGTTTTTGGGTTTAGATAAAGGATTGTGGATGATTATGTTGAAAATAGTATATTCAAATTCAAGCATATTTCTAACCTTGAAAACATGATTCAAATTAAACATTTTTCAAACTGTCCAGACTTTGTAAAAACTCCTATGTGCACATGTTAACATTATGAATTAACCAGCCACTAAATGTTTATTTTATCAAAGCTGTGTTGGCTATTAGCTCAGCTGAAAGTGAAACACAGTTGTTGGTGTGGTGTTTGCATCTAATGCTGCAGAGTTAATGGTTTCCCAATCTGACAACTGAAAAAATGTGATCTATAAACGCCTTTTTCTACAAAAGTTACCTTAATGACTTATACAAGGTAATTATGTGTCTCAAAACAAACAAATAATCCACAGATAATCACACCAACAACACTTGAAAAAACAGAAAAGACAAGTAACATTACTGAGGAAATGCTGATATGTATTCCACAAGTAACACTTACAAAGCAGGGAGTGTTACAGCTGGTGCAGCATGTGAAGCGAAACACAAAAGAAAAGACAAAAGGTTGAAAAATAAATAGTCTGCAGACCAGCGAGCACTCAACAGAGGGACTAGAAACATCACCAGTGTCACTGTGCAATAATAAAAACAAAGGAAACCAAAGCGTTGAGTTTGGCACAGAGAGGAAAAAGGCTGGAGGCAAAACACAAAATCAATTTGTAATTCAAATTATCTCGGTTCCAAGTAACATTTGGAAAGCAAAACACATGAGGAGATAAGACCATTCAGTTTAGTCAGTCGTGCTCATATAAAACAGAGATACAGTGGAGTTATCACAGTTTGAGACAGGAATGAGTGAAAAAACTCTCCATGTTTTCCAACTAATACACAGTGAACTGTGGTGAGGGCTGGGTGAGGAGTCAATATTATCATTTATCAGCATTTGGCAGAAGCATATCATGAAGATACGATCATATAATGTGATCATTCCAGACATTTCTACTGTCTGAATAAATGTTTAAAAACTACAAAATTTGCTTTTGAACTTGTTTTACAGATATTACGTTTGGTCACAGATTACTCATTACATCGGGACAGTTTATTGCTTTGAACATCAGTTTGATTATTTCATGATGTTCAATACATTTTACATATTGTGAAATGTATCAGTATTGGAAATAAATTGTTGGAACGATTTCAATCATATCACCCAGCCCCAGCTGTGCTGTTATTCGTGACTTACAGTGATAGTTCAACCCTAAATCAAAAGTACATATTTTTCCTCTGGCCTGTAGTGTTTTTCATCTGTCTAGATTTTTTTGGTGTGAGTTCCAGAGTTTTGCAGACATCAGCCACAGAGACGCCTTCTCTCAAAAATAATGGAAGTAGATGGCTTTTTTTTTTTTTTACCAAACTACAGCCGCCAATTGCATCATCATGCAAACAAAAGCATGCATGAGGAGTTACAGCTCAGGAAATATCGGCCGTAGAGATGTCTGCCTTCTCTCAAAAATAATAGGACTAAATGGCACAAGTCCTGTGTTGCTCCACATGTGGAAAAAAATACATTTGAGAAAACAGTGTCTCTTTCCAAAAATTATGACCTGGTTACTTAAAATAATCCACAGACCTTGTTGTAAGCAGTTTCATGTAGGAACTATTTTCTTTTTGCAGTAGAATCTAACGGAACTACTTTAGAAGCTACTGGAATTACTTTTTTTCTATTAGAAAGAAAGTAGTTCCTACATCAAACTGCTCGCAACAAGGACTGAGAATTATCTTATCGATATCTCCAAAACTCTTCAAGAAAAATCTAGACAGATAAACAGCACTACAGGGAAGGGGAAAAATACCTTTTTTTTAAATTATTTTGGGCTGAACTGTCCCTTTAATGTTGGCAGCTTATAGTAATGATGTGAAACTTGCGACTTTTTGTATCACATGTTTGGTCCCAACCCTTGAATGGTCCATGATGGCAGTACAGACATTTTGGCAGTGAAATCTGTCACATGGCACACTCTTCACTAAACACAACACTGCTATAGAGATGTCAGTGTATAATGTTCCTGATATGAATTGTTTACAATTACAGGCAGAGCAACAGTGAGAAGAAGAAAAAAAAACACTCCAAAGAGAAAAACATTATAGATTCACTGGATCAAGGGAGTAAACACAGAAATGTTCAGCAAATAAAATGAGGAATGTTATGATGCTGAATATGCTTGAGGTTCTTTAAAACTAATTCTAAACCACTTAAATAAAGTAATTCTGCAGCAATACAAATGTAATCTGGAACTTATTTTGCTCCTTTAAACTTAGACCAGATTTCCACTGTGCTCCAGGGGGATAAGGGAAAATAAGGGAAAAAATGTCCGCTGATAATAAAGGCTGCACAGTAAGTTTTTTAATGCATTTAAAGGGCAATTCTGGTATTTTTAAATATGGTCCCTTTTTGTTACATAATAAATCTCCTTTTTAACCAAAAACAGCCATTGTGTCGCTTTCTGCAAGTTAAATTTAAGACTTTTTAAAGACTTTATTAAGACCATTTTGAATGCAATTTAATTAATTAGTTAATAAAAATTTCACACCAATCCTTGCAAGAAAACTAACGTGTTGGTTTTGTTTTGTAGCTGGTACAGTGCAATACAGATCACAGATTACAGAAAGACTGACATTAATGCAAGTTTATAAAAGTAACAGTTTTAATCAAATCAATCTTTAAGACCTGTCTAAATATTTTTATTTATATGTTATATATATTTAAGACATTTTAAAGCCTAAAATTCAGATTATTGGATTTTAGACTTTTTAAGGGACCCACAGAAACCCTGCCAAAATATGTAAGAAATAGGACCCAGGTTTACAAATATCGGAATTACCCTTTAACTATCACAACACCGTAATTCTATTAGAGTTTTTAATGTGGTCAAAAACAGTCACAGTGCAGATTTGAGATGCCAAATGGCAGCAGAATTACTTTGTTCTGTAAATTTAACAAATTGGAAAACTTTGGTAATGCTCACACACTTAATGATGATACCCTCATAATGTTTCTTCCATCACAATCTATTCATTCTACACCACAGTATAAATGTACTGTAACATAATACTGAGAGCTGTTGTTTTGTTGCTGATGGAAACTCTTGGCATGTCAATTTAACTCCATTCCATTGGCTTCCCTTTTAATTATTTAGCCAACCATTATGAGGGTTAATATATAACCTGCTGCCTGTTTGTAAAGCAGCATCTTGACATTTCAACAACCTTAATTCTGACCAGTAATGCAGCTCAGGTAAACTCTTAAAACAGGCGTGGTATCTTGAAACAAAAGCGCGCACACTGTACAGGCAGACTCACAGATGAGGGGAGTGAATATCTATTTACACCCCAGTTGTCACTCACACTATAAAAGTAACATTCATTAAGTTCAAACATTCTTCTCCCAGTATTCACAGTACTGTTATGTACATGTATAGATTCAAAATGTCTCCAGTGACAGCCTTTTTTACTATATTTTACTGCGTTTTTAATAATATTGAGTTGAACTTTTACATTTTCCTGCAAGAAATCTAAATGGACCTGTTTGATGCTAGAAAGGTGAATGTTGGTGCGATCGATGTTGAAAATTCTGGTCTTAAAATAACTCCCACTCATGTCCCAAAAAGTGCCAGACCAGTTCTTTTCTGTACCTCCGTTCAGTCTGTTTTTTCTCCAGTTTTTTCCGTCTTCTCTCCCTCTCTTTTCTCCTCTCTCCTCCCTTCCCGTTTGCCTCCCTTCAGGGCCCGGCCAACTACAATGCAGCAAACAGCGATTATGTGCATGATGAAGTAGATGGACATCCAGTAGTTGATGGTATCAGAGGCCTTCAGCAGGACGAAGCCCATGCACATGTAGTCATAGGCCCTCATCTTCAGGAACCAGTGGACCCAGTCGAAGATGTTCTGTCCACGCGGACCCAGCTTAGCTCGGACAGACGCCTCCATGGCGGTCTCGGCAGCGATGCACAGGGGGATGGTGAGGAAGGAGAGGTAGTAGCCGGCATGTAGTCCGTGCCAGTATGCGCTGATAAACATGGTCCAGCCAGCCCTGAGGGTTACACACAAACAGGACAGATGTTGAAATCAAACGGGCACAAAGCCACTGTGAGGGTTTCTGTCTTCTGTCCAGAATAGTTTGAAGCTTCAATTCAAATTCCAAATTAACATTCAAATCCTGCACAGCGCTTTTTTTCCCACATCTATTAATTCTGTTTGAACCTGGTATTTCTGCACAGCTGCAGATAAAGATTAGGCTACACTAATATTATACTAAGTATTATACCCTTTGTAGAGTTAGACTGCAGTGGAGGCTGCATTAGATTGAAAAAACATTGAGACAATAAAAGTCTGTGTAATGACTCCAGTGTGTATATCAGTAATTTTTTTATTTTCAGCTCATTTTAATAATACTGCAATAATAATCAAAACTGTGATCATTTTGGACACTATAATTGTGATATGAAATTTCCACATAGTTTCTTCTCTAATTCAACTGAGGATTTTGCTGGAGGATTTTTTTGGGGTGATGACTCCATAGCAGGGTTATTTAAATAATAATAATAATCACTACATACGTTCTTTCTCTGGGGGAAATAAACAGCAGCTCTATCTAAAAAAATGGATTTAAAGGGTAAGTCCACTTATTACCAATAAATCCCATGAAAAGGCCAAAACCAACAATGAACTGATCCTGCCAAGTATTGTCTGTGTAGCCAAAGCCTGATATATACCGTTTCTTTTCGCCAAAAACATCTAAGAAGAAGAAAGAAATTAAAACACATAAATAAGGCACATTGTTGCACTGGGTGACGTATTCCTCCATTATCAGGAACACTGGCACTGTACTTTGTTTTGAATCACTCCCACTTACATCATCCTGCTGCAGTAGAGAACCAAATCCATGGCTGGAAACAGCCCCAAAAAGCACCATTTACTCATATTTGAGTAATACTCAAACTACAGTGCCCAGGTGTTAAAAGCCATTTTAATAAATAAAAGCATTTTTATGTACAGCACCATATGTATGTTCTTTTTGTTGTTGGTGGTGTTGTTTAGTTCACATTATCTTTGGCAATATAAACATCTGTGCCAGATGCCAATAAAGTCACTTTGCATTGAAAATTGAATATATTTGTAACCTTTTCTTTCATGATTTGCACATTCAGTCAGAAGGAATTTCACAGAAGAACTATTTGTTTTTGCCTTCTCATGGAATATATTGACCATAACTATCAGAGCAAATCACAAGCTTTATGTTTTAACACTTTTATTATTAACTATTAACAACAGAATTTGCTAAAAATCTAAAAAGCATTTTTTCATTTCAGTATAACTTGAAATAAAATACTTTTCAGTGAGAGAGGGAGCATCATTTTCATATCTGCAGAAAATGCAAGGTCAAAGATCCAAGCTGATTAGCAACAAGAGAGAATGGTGAGAAAATCTGCTCTGAAATCTGATTCTGTTGATGTTTGCTATTATCTCACAGCTGAAATTTCATTTATTTCATTGCACAGGCCCAGTGAAGGCATGTTAATGACTGAACACACCACACAAGGATTAATGGGTGAGTTCAGGGATTCATGCCTGTAAAGCAGAAACTGCTGCACACATGAATCTTTACCTGAGAGTGTAGGCTTTGAAAGGGGAGTTGGGGTAGATGTAGTGATGCAGCCACCACTGCACTGTCATGTTCCAGTAACGCATGCCATGTCGGACCTTCACACAGAAGTCAGTGTTGTAGCAGTCGATGTTCTGGATGGTTCTGAAGTCGTATTTCTCTTCAGTGGAGGGCTCAGGACTGGACACAAGGGAACAAATGTGGGAAAAGAGAAAACAAATTGGCAAAAATATTAACTTTCAGCAACAACAATTTGATCTCATACCAAGATACTGAGTCAGCAATTACTGATGCACCACCTTTAACTTGTTAGTCCTGTGATAATGTACCTGTAGTTGACAGTGGGTCCTCCTCCAGGTTTGGACAGCGCCTTTTCTGGATAACAGCCCAGACCTGCACTGATACAACCAGCCTCAGCTCCACACCATGCTGCATAGAAACGCATCCGAAACACAAAGAACACTGCAATCATGTAGAACAACCTGGTGACAGAGAAACAAACAGAGAGAACAATATGATAAGTACACTATTCATCTTTATCTTACCAAACTGCTGCAGGGATATTACTAAGACAATCAACCCTAAATAATTTGACTTAATAGGAATTATTTTTTACTTTCCAGAAATCTGTAGAGAGACTTTGTACACTCATTATACTGCAGTTTCGGTCAACTGGCTGCAGTACAATTTAGGAAATATTCTGAAATGTTTTAAATAGGGGTGTCATATTATCGCGTTAATTGCGATTAATTAATTACAGTCATGGTTAACGCGTTATGCTTTTTAATCGCGTTAATCTATTTTTTAATCTCTAACTTTACTGTTCTTGTATCGGTAAAAAGCTGAACGTGATTTGGACAAAAATCGATTCAGCTCTAGCGTATCAATACATCTCATAAGGACGCGTATATGTTTAACATTAGGCATCAATGAAGTGCCGT
>JAJHUR010084531.1:0-10387 GCA_027495735.1 Lutjanus campechanus
AAATGATCCAGTTGTGTTTACTTATGACACGTGAGTTGCATGTAGTGAAAATATTTGCGTTGACTTAATCAGTCATTTTAATTTTAACTGTAATCAAAGAGTGCATTTAAAACTGTACAAATATGTAAGGTGTGATAAACTCAAGAAAACTGAGCCAACTGATTGCCCAAATAATTTCGAGTATTGCTAACATACTCGGGTTCATAGTGTGCATAGTAGTGAGCAGAACTGGAAAAAGAAACCTCTGTTCCTTCCTGCTCATTTTCATTCAGTTAAAGATGGGGTACTTGTTGTAAGACATATTGTATTAATCAGATTAATTAATCTGGGGTCTCTGACTCCACAGCTGTCCTGAAGGCTGAATAAATTGTAGTTATGCTCCAGGTGATGTAAGAAGGAAGCTGCTGTCATGGAAACTAAAATAAGGGACAGCCCCAGTACTCACACTAGATGTTTGAGTAGATGGACATTAGACTTTATTAAGGGTGATTAGGGACACATTCAACAGAACTGTACTGTTAACTAAAGTCTATTATTTCCCACTGTCAGAATACTCTTCATTTCAATCAGGAGAGACTTTGGAGTAAAAGGAAAATAGTTTATTGGCACATGGATGAGATAATGAAGCATGAAAAGTCTTTGGAAGTTAGACTCCATCGTGGTGAATACAATATGCACATATATAAAGAGGGGGTGATGAAGCTGTAGTGAAGAGGAACCACCCCCCGGGTTTAGACACTGGTGGTGGTGGTGGTGGTGGTGGTGGTGAGATGATGATGCAGACACTGGTTGAGGTGAGTGGCTCCGAACTCCTGCTGCCTGGACTTGATGGACTGGAGGAGAGAGGGGTGGAGGAGGGTCAAGGTGATAGTCTTCTGGCTTACCCGGGTCTGAAGACTGGAGGAGAGAGGGGTGGAGGAGGGTAGCGCTGTTGTCTGTATGGCGACTGATGGAGCAGAGACAGAGCAGATTTCAAGTTTGGCAGCAGCAAATTGACAGGCTACAAGACCGTGGCAAAATCTGACTGAATAGTCAGAAGAAAGTGAACACCCACAATCAGCTGGTTAGAGGGAGCAGGAGGAGTGAGAGAGAGTAAAGGTAGGTTGTGAATGAATACAGTGTAAAGGAGGTCTTCCTGACTGAACTTACGCTGAGCATCATTCGAGGGTAATTGGAGACATAACGAGAACTTTAGAGCATCACTTCAGTATCTGCTGATGAATTTTTTGATGGAGAGGGTTTCAGTGCCTTTTAAGACCCGCAGACAACCTGAACATTGAACTGGAGCTGCCAGTGGAAAGCAGCTACTCAGAATAAGCAATGCTGTCCTCTTCTGATGTAGTCAAATATAAATTAAAACACTTGTCACACATGATGCCGTGACTGTGGTTACCCTCTTATTTCATTGTATAGTTTCATAGAAGCACTTGAAGTTTGCAAGCAAACTTGTTTCACTGTCAGCAAACTAAGGTTCATCCAATCAAACAACAAGTAAAATTAGTAAAAACTGTAGAAAACTGCAAGATACTCTGGCTCAACATAACAATCAACATAAGCGGCCAATTTCCAAAAAGTTTGGACGCTAAAGCGTCAATAAAAGCAGGATGCAATTATTTGCAAAAACCTATGACAAAAAAACCTTTCCAACTGTGTTTGTATGTTAAATCACGTGGTTCCTTCTGTTCTTTCATCCAAACATTATCACAACATCACATCTTGTCATGAGGCAGGACAGATCTCCATAATGGCTTATTATTCAAATAGATTTTCTGAAAAAATGGTTTGATATAGAACACTGGTTAGTAGAGGTATTGGAGGTGAAATTTAATAGTTAATTTCAGGATCATTTACAGGTTACATCAGATCAGTTGTCAAACTCCTCATCAGAGCAGAAGTGTTACAAGCAAATAATATAATGAATATATAAAAAATATGAACTCAAAAATGAAAGCTGTTTCTTTTTTTCTTTTCGGTTTTGTTTTAGAGACAATACTGACTCCTGGTGCGTGATGATAAAGTAGTCCGATTCTGAAGATTTCAACTGGAATAATAAAGAATAAAAGGTGGGTGATGAACTGTATTCAAAGACGTATATTATGTATGTTGCTTATAAACATGCCTCATTCACCAACGACTCTTAAGAAGAAAATTCTTCTTAAAACCCACTTATACAGTTTTTATGTAGATCTGGAATTAACTCATGTTTCCTTTTGAGTGATTTGTTTTAAGGTATAAGAACAAAATCTAAGAACACTCACACTTATGCACATTTTACTGCTGACACGTTCTTCTGTTTTCCTCAGTCCCACAGTTGTATAATATTAGAGCATTTACAGTAAATTACAAAAATATTTTGTCATTTATTAGATTTTTACAGATTTTTACAATTGCTTAAGCAACAGCGATCATTTTGTAAAAACACTACACACAGTTCACACAACCACACACACAAGAAGTAGAACAGAAGTAGATCATATGAGGGTAGAACAGATCGTATGAGGCAGAAAGATGCCTCATACATGACTTTTTCAATTTTTCAATTACTACCACGTGTACTTTGAGTATATAATGTTTCCAAAGGCAGAGACAAAGGCCTCTCCAAGATGATGTAACAATGATGATAAACAATCAGTTTGTGTTCTTACCACTAATTTCAATGATTTCCTCTGATGATGAGGTGTTTTGTTGTGATTGGTTGAAGTTAGCCCATCTTAGACATGATTGATAGACAGATGGTTCATCCAATCCCCTGCCAAGTGTTTTTTGAACGTGCCTGTTCCAAACGCTTTCTAAAGACGACTTCCTGGAAGTATCAAACCATCTCACATGTCAGGTTATATGGATCATAAACCCTTGAATATGACACGACTCTACAGGATGTTTACTTATAGTGTTTTTATAACAGAAAAGAATGCAGTGTTCAGTACGGGGTCTACATATATATGTCTATGGAGACAAATCAATGGCACTTTTATATCCAGCACCAGGAGTGTCCAGTATTGCTCCTCCCACTATCCCCCAAGTGATTAAAAAAAATACAACAATGCAGATTAAATCATCTTGGAAGAGCACTGTCAGAAGTGCATATTCAGATATTCATATGCAACACTATAAACATTTTAATCAGTATTTTCTGGCATGTAGGAAATAATTCTAGAAGCCTCATCAAGCTTCATCTTTGTGAATGAACCCAAGACTTGGGAGGAAGCTCAGAACTACTTCAGGTGGAGGTACACTGACCTGGCCATTGTGAGGAACCAAGAAGAGAACGATGAGATGAGGAACATGAACCAGAGGCGACGTGCATGGATCGGCCTGTACAGAGACTCATGGATGTGGTCAGATGGGAGCGCACATTCATTCAGTTGTTGGGCGGACTCTGCACCATCCACCACATTCACAGACAGATGTGCCATTTCAACATCTGGCAAATGGTTAAACAAGCATTGCGGCAAACCTTTCTTCTTCGTATGTTACTATGGTGAGTTCTGATTTGCATGCTGTCAGTTGATACCAAGTCAGTCATGTTGACAGAAACTCTGTGATTATTATCTTCAATTTTTATAGCTGAATCTTGAAAATGTTTCTATTCCTCTGTCAGAAGCATCTCCAGTAAAGATGCAGGTGGTGCGGGTGGTCCTGAGGAAAAAGGACTCCTCTGTGGACATGGAGGACCTGAAGGAGGACATCTTGCAGAAGGTAATGATGTTTGAGCATGAGGCCAAAAGACTCTTTAGAGGCTTGTAGAATGCCAACATTTAATTAAAGCTGAGCTGAAAAACTGAACTGAGCTGAAATTCTTTATTTGTTAACAGAGATGAGAAGTAACTAAGTACAAATACTTTGTTACTGCATTGAAGTAGAGTGTTCAGGTATCTGTACTTTACTCATGTATTTATTTTTCTGAAGACTTTTTGCTTGTACTCCCTGCACTTTAACACAAATATCTGTACTTTCTACTCTTTCTATTTTCAAAACCGGCTCTTTAATTTAATGCATTTTAGGGTGATAACTGATTAATTTTATTCAACCAAACGGGCCAATAACACATAGAGAAGACTTTTCTTGATGTAACTATCAGTGCATATCACACATGACATAAACAGCAGACATAAGCAGACATAAACAACATAAAACACGCAACTAGACAAAAAAGATGTAACCATAAAACACATAACAGGACAAAAGAGATGAAAAAGACGTAAAAGACCTGACTAGACAAAAAAGATCTAACAAGGCAGAAATGAGTGTAAGATGTAATAAGGCATAACAACACGAAGAAGATGAAAAAGACGTAAAAGACATAACTAGACCAAAGAGATCTAACATGATAAAAATAATATATAAGACAAGGCAAAAAAAGACATAACAAAATAAAAATGACATAAAAGACATAACAAGACAAAAAATACACAGTTAAACAAAAAAGATGTAACAAGACAAAAAAAGACATAAAAGATTTAACAGGTGGTTTAAAAATATGGAAAAAAAAACTGGGGAATACGTAAAAGAGAAAGCAGACAGAAAGGCCTGACTGCAGAGAAAAGCTTTGCACAGAAACAGTAAAATTGTCCTTCAGAGGGCGACTTGTTACTTTTACACTTTGAGTACATACTTTTTTACTTTTACTTGAGTAAAGCAGTTGAATCAGTACCTCTACTTTTACTCAAGTAAAGAATGTGTGTATGTTGTTTTGACTTGTGTACTTGTGACAAAACTTTAATTACGGTACTAAAAGTAGTTTTGGGCTTTAGGTCTGACTGTTGCTGTGATCTGAGCGATCTCTAACTGACCATCTGTTAGGGATGTAACAATACGAGAAACTCAAGGTACAATAATACCATGATGAAAAAAGTTTACGATATGATATCAATCGTGATATTAAGAAACAAGATGAAATGACAAGTAGAAAAAATGTGCTCGATTAGATAAGAAATCAGATGTCTATGGTGTTGCTCATATAAAATTATTTTTACAGGTTACAGACTGCCTGCTGCTGTGAGTTTGGACAGCCTGGTCATTTGCCTGCATCCTGTTTGTGTTTCTCAGTTTAACAAGAGACTGAGGGACCACGATGTGGATGAAGGCGTCAAGCTGAGATGGGTGGTGCAGCCTGATGGAAAAGTCTTCCACAAAGAAAACTAACAGGAGAAGGGGAGCTGGAAATGATCTGCACACTCACATTACACTGTATTCATGGGAGGTCTGCTCAGCCTGGTCAAACAGGTATAGAAGTTTTGATATAGTTCCCTCCTCCACCCACAGACACACACACACACACACACACACACACAAATTTTAAGCAAGAATATATATGTTGCTAACCTCCTTATTATTCTGGATTATTTGTATCCTGAAAAACTTGGTTTGAGTTGTATTAACTTTTTAAGGTCTTTAACCATGTAATAAAGTAATCTGCTTTGAATTAAATCTATAAGTACTAGATTGTCTTGATTATGTTCGGACAAACTTCCAACACTTGTCCAGATGTTTTATGGAATATTTCTAAAGCTACAATATTGATGGTCATTAATTTGTACATCTGTTTCCTTCTTTTCTTTTCTGCTATGAAATAATTATTATTCTTTGGTATATCTTGAAAGAAGGCCAGATTATATCAGAAGCTGGTCTATAGATTCTATAGTTTATTAGGATCCCCATTAGCTGCAGCAAATGCTGCCGCTATTCTTCCTGGGGTCCAAACACTGTCGCTTTGTTCACCTCAACGTTTGCAGTAATAAAATAATCTATAATTACATGACTGTATTTGTGTATCATTTACTTTGTGTGAGTTAGAGAGCAAACTAAGGCGCACAAACATGAAGAAGAAATTCAAGCTGATTCATTCAACTACACACTGCTGTGATGAATATCACCATCATCCTCATCTTCATTTTTAACACCCAACAGTAACTGACAAAGAAAAGCTCCACATTGTGAATGTAACAAGACGTCAGCTGGGGCAGAGAGACTGCAACTTCTTCAAATACTTCATTCTTACTTTGCACTGATAGACTCCCCATAACCACTACCTGCTGATAACATTTTTAGTTCACCCAAAAATGAAAATTCAGTCATTATGTTCTCACCCTCAAGCCCATTGAAGCTTTCCTTACATACAAGAAGGGGGGCAGCAAGGAAAAAAGGTTGAGAACCACTGATGTCACTGATCTGATTCTTTTTTTTCTAAATTCTGTGAGATCACTGATGATGTCACAGATCAGAGCATGTGGGCTGCCATGCCTGGATTGTGACATCATAGATGATGTCACAGTTAGATTTCTATGGTAGGCTCTGATCTAATCCTGTGATGTCATGATGATGTCACTGGTCCAGAAGTTTATAAATAGACTTTGAGAGGATGATATGGACTGAGCTGGAGTCGACCCGGCTCCCTTAGATGGGATGCGTGGCGTGGACCTCCCCCACACGTTCAGAGGTGAACCAGTTTCCCGCTCTGGCCCAAAGTCAGCGTGCATTAACCGGCCTTGAGAAAGCTGGGCTCAACTCGCTTTGTCCCCACCTCTGTTGCTGTGGGCTGGAAGACCTCCATGGAGTCTCATTCCATCTTCCTGTACAAATATCTGACTTATTTTATTTCTTTATCTAAAACTTAACCAACTAATTCAGTCAGGCAGCAATTTATTATGAAAGTAATGTGATTACAGTTTCAAGCACTTTATCCAAAAAGGCAAGCACTTTTCAAACCTTGAAAAGTTGACATTCAAATTCAAGGGTTTTCATGGATTTCCAGCACCTGTACCGACCCTGCAATTTATACAAACGTCTGTGTTTGGGCTGGGAGGGGGAGCTCAGCTTTCCTTAGAGACAAGAAGGGGGTGCAGCAAGAAAAAAGGTTTTGAACCATGCTTCACAAGATTTGGATTATGCCAGACAAGCATTATCGAGGCATTTTGTGTTATTTTCCAGTTGTTTTTTAACATTTGAAAACTGGTCACCGTTCACTTCCATTGTTTGGGAGATTCAGCAAAACTGTTTTCCTGTAAAACTCCAGTAGTGTTTTGTGGACTAACAAAATAAACCCACCCCTCAGTCAGCATGAGGATGAGATTATGACTGAATTTCATTTTGGGGTGAACTATCCCTTTAACTTTAACAACTGACCCCAAAATCTGCATTTTTCCAAGTGGGGATACAGCTGTTGTCCCCAGTTGCAGCAGTCATCATTAATTAACTGGTCCTGATTCTGACACGCATGCCCCCTGAAATATGTGAATCTACTGTCTGTGAGTATTACAGGGATCAAACATCATGCAGTCCTTGTTTAGCTCAAACAGTGTGTCTCTCTTAGCAGCACTGAGAGGGTTTCTTTCAAAATGTATTCTGATTCTGTGACTAATTTCCGGTCAGTAACCTAATCAAAGCATCAGAATACTAAGTAATGTAACTTACTTTCCATTACTTTAGGACTACCCTCATATAAAATATGATGAAATTGTTTATCCTAATATAGTGTTTTTAGAGCTACAACTAATGCTTACTTTCATCATCGATTAATCGTCAATTATTTTCTCAATAAATTGATTAGTTCTTGATCCCTGAAATGGGATCTTGTTTTGTCCACAACTCAAAGATTTTCAGTCTACTGTCAGAGAGTACCGAAGAAAGAGAATTTTACTTTTTTAAATCACAAAATGACTCAAAATGATAAATCGATTAATGTTCCTGTTATTCTTTCCCAAATGCATTTAGAAAGTATGTTATTAACAGCAACAAAGGCCAGGATGATTTATTTACATAAAACCATGAAAAGAACTCAAAAAGCTTTTTAATTGTTTGAATTTATGCATTATGTCAATGTAGGAATACTGTTCAGGCTCATTAATGAGTAATAAAATATTAGTCCATAAGAAATCTGTCAAAGATAAAAAATAATAAAGACGTTACACGCCAACTTCGTGTAAACAGTTTTTTCCGATAGCTCCTGAATGCAGCATTGCTCCGCGCCGTGACCCGGATGTAGTTCTGTTCAACTTTATATCCCACAATTCCTTTTTCCGTCTTCCTCTTTCCCGTCTGCAGCAATGTCTAAGAGAGGTATGAAAACCACCTTGTCAAATCCACATTCATCTGCTGTTTTTACGCCCTGCCAGATCTTTAGATTATATTTTGTGTGTTACATATATGAGTAGACACTATATTTACACGATTAGTTTGAAATTTATGCAAACAGTTTATAAGTTAATAAAAAGATAATATTTTCGCTGGCTAGTTGGTGGCAGCCATGTTTCGCTGTCAGCGCCGTGTTGGTTTGAAGCAGGCCGAAAATGTGAATTTGCTGCTTGCTGTCAACTACAGACAGGTTTAACCGTGAAATGTTTAATGTTCCACCATTGAATTTAGTCAATCTTTTGACTCCCGTGCTTCAAGTTATTTCAAACTTGCTCTGAGCTAACGTTGCTAAAGCTAGCTAGGCAGAGCCGGTACGTAGGTTAGTGTGAATCGTTGGTAACTTGAGTCAATGCATTATGTGAATACATGACGGCAGGCAAAGAGTTTACAACACCTTGAAATGTGCAAAGTAAGTCTTTTCGATAATACCTACATTAACAAATATTACCCCATGTTTGGAGAGTAACCTAAGAGTGTACAGTGTGTGATTTCTTCTGGCTAGTATGACAACGTGTGTTAACCGAGTCATGCTAACCTTTATCAACAATCTGATTAATAAAGTAGATAACACGTAAAAAATGAAATGTGTTTAATACAGATTGTGTTGGGGTCAGTTTGTAAAAGGCTTACCTAACTTTTTCACTCAGTTTCTGTAGTCTCAGTGTTGACAGATGCATTTTGATGGCAATTTCACTCAGATAGTTTCATTTCTCAAATTCATGTAAACTACTCTTAACTAAATCTTGCAGGTAAACGGCTCAAAGGTTGTTGTTTTTTTTTTTTTAATAAGAATCTGTAAATAAGTGCTTGCTAATGAACTGAACTGTCACAGCCCAACACTTTGTAGAAGTATTGAATTGTGAAAAAGCTGGAACTAGCCACGAATATTGCAAGAAGATCATAACCATGCTTGTCCAAATTAGGTGATATTTAATTTCTGCCTTTTGGACTGAGGAAGTGTTTCATAGGGGATGATTGGGTTGTCTGAGCTATATGGAGTTTTGATAGGCTATAATTGTCTGGTTTGGCAGGGGAAGGGAAACCATTTAATTTGAAATTTTGTAGAAAATGCCCTCTTTAATTTAACTAGTTGAGTTTGATTGAGATTAAGACCCCTTCTCAAGGGACATCTGGCTAAGATTTAGATGTCAACAGCAAATACAAAGTTGTAGATGGACACTAGGGGAAGCAAAATATACTAAGTATGCATTGAAATTTGCAATAAAGGAGCTTTGTATGAGTTCCAAAGAGAACTCTTTTCAAGGCAGGTATATCAAATTTTTTGACATATTTTAGGAAAGTTATGTGATATGTGATCCAACACCAAGTGATGTTGGATCACTTAACGGCTTAAACTGGATGTTAAAAAGCAGACCTGGTTAACTTGAATACTAAGCGTATGTCTCCTATAAGTATGTTTGTTTTGGAAGTATCACTGGCAAAACTGAACATTTTTTATGTGTGTCTGTCTTGTAGGACGTGGAGGTTCATCTGGAGCCAAGTTCCGCATCTCACTGGGTCTCCCAGTGGGAGCGGTCATCAACTGTGCCGACAACACAGGTACGTCTCCACTAACTCCACTTTTCTGCACAGATTAGCAAGGAAGTCTTTTGTTAAACACTTGTCTTAAAATATGTTAGAGTGAATTGGGCAGATGATGTTGCACACTGCCAGTGAATGTAGGCAATGACAGTTTCCTGACTTTGGTAGTCATACGAATCGTTTGACAATTTGGGAATATCACACTTATTTGCTTTCTTGCTGTGAGTTAAATGAGAAGATCAATACCACTTGTCTGCATGCTAAATATGGTCATCAGGTGCCAATCACTTAGCAGAGATTCCTTGAAGTTGCTGCTGCTCGCCAGAAAATTATCTGGCGCAAAACTTTGAATATTGGTTTGACACCCAAACCAGCTGCTGGTTGTAGCTTCACATTTACAGTACAAGAGTGTAATATCTTCCAACTCTGTGCAAGAAAGCCAGTAAGTATGTTAAGTTTTTTTTTTTTGTTTTCTTTAACTGGAGAGGTCAGGAAGTGTGGAAATGTAACCTCAATAATATTTAAATGTGATTTGTTTGAATTCTAAAAACAATATACAGTAGCAACATAAATTTGAAGGCACCCTGTCACTTCACCAGCTGATAAGCTCTTTAGAATAAAACTTGCTACAGATGATCATGTGTACAGACTACCAGTGTTGATCAGATGAGTGATTTGGACCAATGTAAATCACTGCAGATTAAATTGTAGT